>SJYA01003581.1:302047-323674 GCA_006410615.1 Neotragus moschatus | reverse complement strand
CCTCCCCTCCCCTGCCTCTCCCCTCCCCTGCCATCTTAGAGGCAGAAAGCAGCTTTCTGGACTGTCCTTGCCCTCACCCTCTGCAAGCACCTGCCTCCCAGGGGGAGGGTGAGGTTCCTAGCCCAGCGGCCGTGGGGGTGCTCAAACGCCAGGCACTCTGCCAGTTAACCTCTGCCTTTCTTTTTCTCTTTCCACAGGAGTACTTTTATCCAAGGTACTTGGGTAAGTTGAAATCACGGCCTCCTTGAGTCGGGGAGACATGTTACGTGTTGGAGGAGAGGTTGCTCAGACCTCGTCACCGAGTTGTTCATGCAGGGACAGAGCTCTGTGACAGTGAGGTGGGACCTCCCAGGCTCATAAAGCAAAGCCTAGTCTGTGTCCTTCCCACCGTGGTGACCGCCACTGCCGCCTGCAACCAGCGTCGCTGTCGGCAAACCTCCACTCTGCTCTGACCCGCAGCTTAGCTGGTTAACGGGGAATATGGTTGATTTGGTCTCAGGACTCCCCCCTGTGATGGTACTAAAGACCCTGGGGAGCTCTTGTCTGTATGGGCTGTAGTTATTGACACCATAAGACTAAAGCTAAGATCACTGGAGGTGATTTTGCTTAACCTGAACGACCAGACTGTGCAAGCAAGCCGCCTTGGCTGTCAAGCAGCAACGTCTCTGTGAGTGTTGAGGGGAGGGGGCTGGAAAGCCCCGCTGGACTCTGGGGGGACAAGAGGAAGGTGGCCCGTCTCTCCAGGGCGATCTGGAGGTCCTCACGGAGCTGCTCCTTGGTCAGTGCTGCTGCGAGAGTTGTTGGGGTGTCTGTACTTACAGCGAGAGAGGCATTCGGGGCTCGCCCTTCCAACTGTGTCAAGGGCGTCTGGGTCACTTTTCCGCTGGCCTTGCAGCCTCATAGAGCTGCTTCTCTGGGGCACACATCTGGTGGCAAGCGGAGTGGACCATGGCTGGCCCCGAGCCGCCCAGCCCGTGCCCTGTGTGGCCTTGCTCCTGGGTGTGCGGGTCTGTTCCTCAGGAAAGGGTGACCGTGGGCCCTGGGCCGGCCCTGGTGCTGCCCCTGCTCGTGCCCATGTCCCCCACGTTTGCCTGAGCAGCAGCAACCTCCCGAAAGGCCAGCGAAGTGGCTCAGCATCCACTGGGCCCAGATGCACGTGGTCACTCCCCAGCCCCGGCCCCGTGTGGAGGCCCAGTCGACTGCCTAGGGGGGAGGAGGTGCTTGGTCTCCATCAAACCCAGGGCGCTTGTTCCAAGCAGGATCAGGTTGAGATGGAGCTCAGGTCTCTGCCAGGGTCAGAGAGCCTCCCGAGGGCCGCCAGGGAGCCGTCTGTGCAATAGCAGGGGCCTCCCCCTCAAGGTTACAGGGGCCAGCGCCCCGGGGACAGAGCTCTGCCCGATGGAGGCGCCTGCGTGCATCAGCATGAGCACGTCTGTCTGGGGTGACACCCCCTCCCTGTCTTGCAGAATGCATCAATAAACATGGATCTCCGTATAGAAAGAACCCAGCTTTCGTCACCTGTGTGCAAAGTGAGTGTCTCCTGCCTCACAGCCCGAGTCTGGGATCAGCCCGCAGTCATTCCCAGGGCCCCGAGTGTCCCTGTGGCCTTCGGAGCCTCAGCCTGGGGCCAGCCCCCTCTTCCCTGAGCCATCGTGTGCGGCATGAAGTGCACACCTCTGCCAGGTGGAGGGAAGGCCCGTCTGGGCTGCCTCCTGGTCAGTCAAGTCCCATTCACCACGGTCCCTGGTTCTGAGAGTGTTCTCAGCCCACTTGGTGGGCAGCATGCTTGGCAAGCAAGGTGTACTGGCAGACTCCGGGGCTCTTTCCAGTTTTTTATTATAACAAGCAAGCCGGAGTGGCCTCCTTGTCTCCCTGAGCACCTCTGCTGGGTAAGCTCCTAGGAGTGGAAATACGAAGGGAAAGCTGCGTCCTTTCCTGGTTTTGACGCAGACCTGGCCCATTATCCCTACAGAGGGCGGGAGTGCCCCCCAATACCTGCACCAACCAAATGTACTTCTTTGCACATTATATCTCTTCCAGTAGAAAAGTGGGAAATGACCCTCAATCCATTCAGCTTAGTTTTCCTTACTCACAAGTGAAGCCAAGCTTCCTGCATTTCTTTCTCTGCAAATGGTTTGCTCATATGCTTTGCCTACCCTTCTCAGTTTGCAGGAGTTGATGGTAGATTTTGCAGGTTAGCCGTTTGTAGTAAAGGCAGCAAGACTCCCCCCAGCTCATCACGCATCTTTATTATCGTTATTGCTTTCAATTATCAGACGGTGACGCTGACATCTTTGGTGTCTGGCCACATGGCCTTCAGTCCACACAGACACACGTCTCAGCTGAGCCTGACTCCAGGCCTGGCTCTGGCCTGAGAGTCCCACGGAGCAGACACGTTATCTCGGCCCCCCTCAGCCTTTGGTGCAGCCGTCTCTGACCCGACTGTCCCCACAACGGCAGTGTCTCGGCGCTTGCTCTTCTGGGCATGCCCTGCCCAGGTTATAACCTCTCATTGCCCTCACATTTCTGGAAGGAGGGGGTGAAGCCACGAGACTTGCCTGCACTGACCGTGGCAGATGCCGCGCATTCCAGTGCACAAGGCGGCCTCCCCCCGCACCCTCCCACTGCCGTCAGCGGGCAGATAACCACTCACCTCCCTCCTATGGGGCCTGGACCAGGACTCAGCCCAGAGCCTGTCCGCGGGCTGCCTGCGTCCACCAAATTCCTCAGAAGCTTGGGACACCCGCAAACACGCTCCTCACTCTGCCCCAGAGGCGAGCCTCCCAACGAAGCAGCAAAGGAAAGCGGATGGAATTCTTCCTGCTGGGAGCTGTCCGCCCCCAGGAGAAGGCGGGGTTGCCCTTTTGGCCTGGGGACCCTGAGATTTGTAAGGGGGGGGTGTTGGGCATTCTAGGCAAAGTCCAGGTGAAGGTAATGAACTCAGGCTTGTCCTTCTGCAATAACTTAAGTCTAACCGAGTGTGTCAGGTGGGGACGCACCCTTGTCCAGCTGCCCCTCCTGTGGGGCCCCTGACATGCTGGGTGCTGCAGGGGGACGGTGGGACCGTCCGGGTCGGGAGCTGCCTGGCCCCGCGCACATCCCCAGCTGCCCAGGGGTCCTGGGCATGCTCCGAGCAAGCTGGACGTGGGGCTCCTGAGTGCTCAGGGAACAGGGGCCACTGCTCGGGGTCTCGGGGGAAGCTGGACAGGGGGGTGGGGACCTGTACCTGCCTCCTGTGCCTACCAGGGCCCTGTGGCCCGCTCCTTGGGAGGTCCAGCTCTGGGACCCTGCCTGGCCTGGCCTCTCCCCCGCTACCCAGAGTGCAGCCCCAGCCTCTAGCTTGTTGAGTGGGTGGCTGCTCCCTCCAAGATGACCTGAGTTTCCTGGGATCACTTGGGGCCTAGCCGGCCTGGGCTGTGACCCCCTCCGGGGGAGGTGGGACTCGGTGTGGCCAGCCAGGGCCAGCAGGAGGACCTCAGTGCCCTGTACCCGCCTCAGCACTCTCCCAGCTCAGGGCCCCCTTCTCTGCTTTCCACTCAGAGCTGCCTGACCAGTGCTCTCCGGACCCCTGCGACAAGAAGGGGACCCAGGTCTGCCAGGACCTCATGGGTAGCTTCTACTGCCTGTGCAGAGATGGCTGGGCGGGGCGACTTTGCAACAGAGGTGAGGCTGCATTGCCTGGGGAGGTGGGGGCACCCCTCAGGGCCACCCAAGGGCCTGGGCTGGCAGGGCACACAGCCACACCAGCCTGTCCGGCTGCGACGGAGTGAGGAGACTGGGGCGCTGCCAGCTGCGCGGGGACACAAGACCCTCACTGGTCGGCTCTCAAGAGGCAGATGGGTGGGCAGAACCTGCAGCCTCTCAAGCCTCCCGGGGCAATGGACATCTGGACAGCGGGCGTCTTGCTGCTGCCCCAGGCAGGGCTCCGTCCAGCTTGAAAAGCCCCCGTGCTGAGCCCCCAGCAGTGCCCGAGCCAGGCCAGCTCTTCCAGGGCGACGGGTGGGGGTGGGGCACACCCTCCCTGAGGCAGGCTACCCCACTGCCTGGGCCCCCACTGATCGGAAGGGAGTCGAGAGCAGGTTCACCTCCGCCCTCGAGTTCACAGCGTGCTGGGTCAGCAGAAAAGCTGCAGGAGACCCGAGACCTGGTTAGAACCCTTGGGCACCCCTTTGCTACAGAGGGAGCCCTGAGCCCCTCCGAGCCTGCCATCCAGCCACGGAACTGGATCCCTGTGCCCCCCACCCAGGACCCGAGGGTGGATTCCACGGGGCTGGGGCTGCGGACACTGCCAAGTGTTCCAGGCGGTTGTGGGTCATCTCGGGCTCCATGTCCTGTTCCCAGATGTCAATGAGTGCAGCCAAGAGAATGGAGGTTGCAGCCAAATATGCCACAACCAGCCGGGCAGCTTCCAGTGTGCCTGCCGTGGGGGCTACACGCTCTCCCCGGACAATCGGACCTGCCGCGGTGAGCCTGACCCCGGACCCCCAGCCTCTGTGCTCACCCGTTCGCTTTTGCAGTTGCCAGAAGTCAGCAGGCTGAAGCCTCAGTCACTTGGCTCCTCTGCAAGAGGCTGAGGCTGTGGCTGGCTCCTTGGCTCTGGAGGGAGGGCGGGAGGGCATCCCGCAGACACAGCACATGCCCAGGCTTGTCCGTGGCCACAGGCCCCAGAGCTGGGACACAGGCTGATCCACGATCTGTGGACGGAGCCAGCCCAGCTGAGGAGGCCCGCCTGCTGCTCGGGGAGAAGAGGTGGGGTGGTCGCCAGGTCTCCTTCCCGGCCCCGGAGCCTGCAGACGTTCCTGTGACGTCAGGGTCCCGGATGCCTCGTGGGGAGGTGCGGGCAGGACACCTGGGGTCCACTGCTCACTGCCAGAGGATCAGAGCTCACAACGGTAGAAAGGGAAGGTGCCTTTAATCAGAGTGCTGACAGTCTGGGGAGACGGTGGGCTGGGCAGCCCCCAAACCACCTCTGAAGCCCCGGCTCGGCCTGGAGCGCTTAAAGGGAGGCAGAAAGCAGCTTCGTTAGCCCCTGAGACCGGGTGTCGGCCTCCTGCTCCCAGCACGCGTGCAGGCCCCTCTAGGCACTGTCTTGCTGTTTGGTCATGCAGTTTGTTCTTGAGGTTACTGAAGCGGAAGCTGGGGGAGAGGTCTGGTCATTTGTTGTTTGTTTCCGGTTCTTTGATCCGCAGAAAGAACCATGAAGTTAGGCAAGGTGCTGTGTGAAGGTGTACTTGGGCCAGAGATGGGCGAGCAGGGCAGGGCCTGGTTAAAAGCTGGTTACAACACAGTTTTGCTAAAGTGGCAAGAAAGGGGGCTTCCTGCTGAGGGCAGGCAGAGTCCTACAAAGGCTGCTCGCAAGTCCGCTCTTACCAGAACACCACTGCATTTCTGAGGGGTTGGGCTGAAGGTCTGTCTTCTGTAACCTTCCTGCTGACACGGGCGCCACGCTCTGAGGGAATGATGTCTGTGTGGGCCTGGAGCATCTCCTTGCTGACGGTTTCAGTTGCCTCCTTACACTTACGGGAGGAACAGACGATTCTGACGCCCACAGAGACACAGGCTATCGGGAGCGACAGTGTGAACCCCGTTCTCTCGAGGCCGACTGGAAGCGGTTTCTCCAGATGAGAGAGCCAACCCGCGTCTGTTCTCAGGACCCCTCAGGCTCCCGGACCCCGGGCCCTGACCCCTCATGATGTTCAGTTCTGCTCAAGACGAGCCTCTTCTGGCATCTGCAGCCCGCCCTCGGGCCGTCTGCCTCTTGCCTCTGGCGGCAGTTATGGCCTCTGCGAGCCTCCTCAGAAACGCTCATCCGACTCCGAGTGTGACTGGTCCCAGTCAGAACAGTTCGGTTCCGTGCTTGGGGGTGGGGGTGCCTGCAGGGCTCTGCTTGACGCCCCCACGGTCCTACCTTACCACTCCCGCCCCACTGGCTTCCCAAGGCCCCAGTCACCAGCCTTCCTCTGAGAAAGGTCTGCTCTGGAGTGAAGCAGAAGGCAGCTACCCTGCCCCCCCACCCCCACTTCTGCAGTCAGTCTGGGGCTCCCCACAGCCAGCACCTGGGGCACCCCAAGAAACCACTGCAAGCTGCCTGCTCCCCAAAGGCGCCCCTCTCTCAGCCCACTCTCCAGAGGCACCCCACCTGCCCGCCTCCCTCTCTCTGTGAATTCCCGTCTGTTGCGGCATCATGAGGGGTCAGGGCCCAGGGTCCGGGAGCCCGAGGGGCCCCGCGCACAGACACGGGCGGCTCTCTGATCAGGAGAAACCGCTTCCAGTCCAAGCACGTCAGTGCCTCCCGGGCCTGATGAGACGCGGGAGGCCTCCACGTGTCCCGGTGGTGTTTCCCATCCCCTGCCCTTCACAGCCGTCTGCCTCCCCATGAGAACGCACTTCCAGGCAGGCCGTGTCGCAGGGTGGTCATTGTGGGGCGTGAAGGGCAGTGCTCCACTTCACGGGAGACCCTCAGGCTTCTCCCCCCACTTCTCCGGGGGCCCTTCTCTACTCAGGCTCAGCCTCTCCTGTGCCCGCAGCTTCGGGGGCAGTCCCGCAGGCCGGCCCAGACTGCGGGGCTCAGCTTCTAGGGGAGCCCTGTGCTGAACGTGTGGGTGCCCCAGGCCCTGTCGCCGCCCTGAGAAGGCGCCCTCTTTGGAAAACCCCGAGGGCCGGCTCTGAACCTCTGGTCGGCCTCGCAGACCACCCGGGTGAGGCAACCTCCGGCTCTGAGTGAATCCCAGCATCCCGCATCCCTGACTGCAGCACAGCGGGGCGGGCCCTCTGCCTCCGTCAGCAGGACGGGTCGCTACTTAGCCTGATGGCACGGGCCCCACCCCAGTGCCGGTTTCGGGGCGTGCCTGCAGATGCAGGCCCAGTCCCCCCCTTTCTCTTGGCGTTACTGATTCCTCAGGGTCCTGCAGTGAGGCACCTTCTCGCCATGTCCTCTGTGGTTCGCCCTGAGATGCTGAGAGCGAGAGCGTGGGCACCCTGCGCCTGGGGGGCTGGGCTCCTGGGGTCTGTTCTGAAGCGCTGCCCAGCTCTTGCGGATGAGTCTCTGGGCACTCTCTTGGCTGCCGACGGGACCACCCAGAGGCCAGTCATTGCTCGTCATGAGCTTTCGTGGAGCCAGCTAGGTTGAGCAAGCCCGCCGGGTGGGCTGCGAGCTTTCCCTACGATGGTGGTGAAGTTTCGGCAGCCGACAGCACGGGATGAGCCAGTACAGAGTGGGGTGCCTGCCCACGGCCCCCAGGGTGAGCGTGGTGCCTACCCACCGGGGCACTCCGCTTGGCACCTCCCGCCCCTGAATAGCTGGGGCTGGTCTGGACCTGGACCCACTGCCAGCCCGGCCCACGTGGGCTCGGCCCAGCCTGGCTCCTACAGTGCCTGTGGGTTGGGCAGCTCCGTGCAGATCAGCCCTGACGGTGGGGGCCCCGCGGGTTTACAGGCTCCCTGCAGGGAGCACGTGGATCATTCCTGCTGTCTCTGGGAGGAACCTCAGTTTCCACGTCTGAAGGCCCCTGTGACGAAGTCGGGAGCAGCTGAGTCTTTGCGGGCAGGTCTTACCTGAAGTTCCAGTCGCACTTCCTAGAAATTCCCTCTGTCTCCTTAGGAGCCAGCTCTTGGCTGCAGGCTCCTCCTGCCGGTGCTGGTTTGTCCAGGTGGCAGAGGGAAGGCACCTCAGGACGGCCCCGGACGGTCGCTGACCGTGGCTGTGGTGCTGGTTTTCCTTGGGCAGACCTCAGTGTGAGGCCCGTGCAGTCAGCCTGGTGGTCGGGGCTCTGGGGATGCGGGCTGGGACTTCGGGTTAAAAGGCCCCAGAGGCGCCTTCTTACCTTCCTGGCCTGCTGGCATTTGAACTCGGCAACAGCTCTGTGCACTGGGCCAGCCAGCACTCCACAGCGACAGCAATCAGCCTTCTCAGCCAGGCCCCAGTCAGAAACTCCCCACCCACCCCCAGCCCTGCTTCTGGGCTGGGGCTGAAGACCCAGTGGTTAGAAGGAAAGGAAGAGACAGCAGAGGTGGGGGGGGAGGGGAGAGGATGGAGGGGGGAGGGGAGAGNATGGAGGCCGCGTCCTCAGTCCCAGGTCCGAGCCCAGGGGGCCGAGGGGGACGGAGGCCGCGTCCTCAGTCCCTGGGTCGGGTGAGGAGGATGGAGGCCCCGTCCTCAGTCCCGGGTCCGAGCCTTGGGTGGGTGAGGAGGACGGTCACCACGCTGGCCGGGCCTGGGGCGGGTCTGGGAAAAGGCGAACATCTCTAGACTACGACGAGCCACAGGTGCGTCTTGCTGCTCCTCCTGAGCCTCGTCTGCGGTTTCGTCTGAGTCGAAGATGAAAATGTCTGTTTTAGAGAGGAGATAAATCTCAGTGAAAGTATTCTCTCACAAAAAGAACAATGAACTTACTTTTTGACACTTTGCGTGGGCAGTTCCCAAGAACATTTTGGGTTGTTGACGCTGTGGGGGTTCCCGTAGGGGAAGTAAGACCTGATGAGAGGTCGGTGTTGGTCGTTTCTCAGAGTCCAGTCCCTTTTTGCCCCTGGCAAGCCCCTGGCTCCGAGTTGGGTTTCCACAGAGGGCAGGAGACAAGAGTCCACACGTTGAGGCTCCGAGAGGGGGCAATGTTGCAGCGTGTCCCCCCACTGCGAGGGCTGAGGGCTATCCACACCCCGGTGTCCCTCCTGGTTTTCCAGATGAGGCTGGGCTGGCCCGACCTGCTCAGAGCCGTGGCAGGTGCAGCTGAGCTGGAGCCGTGCTCCGGGGGCCTGGCGTGAGCACAGGTGTGTGCACGCCCCCTTGCCCGTCCTTCCAGGCGGCAGACAGCACCCCGCGCCTGGCAGCCGAGGGGCACCGGGCGCCCCACGCCTGCCAGCCGAGGGGCACCGAGCGCCCCGCGCCTGCCAGCCGAGGGGGGACCGGGCGCCCCGCGCCTGCCAGCCGAGGGGGGACCGGGCGCCCCGCGCCTGCCAGCCGAGGGGGACCGGGCGCAGGCAGGGGTGGAGGCGGCCCTGAATGGGTCCAGAGCAGACTGACTGCCCTCAGCAGAGCCCATGCCCGCGGGCGGTGGATTGCCACGTGTGTGACCAGCAGGGCGCCATAGGACAGGCGGCACCAGAGAGCCGCTGGGGTCTCTGTCCCTCCAGATGAACCCCCGTCTGGACGGCTGCCTGAGGAGCTGGCACTGGCTGGACGGTGAGGACTCCGCCGTCCAGGATGCGGTCAAGGCGAACGCGAAAATGCAGTGCCTCTCTGTGGCCGAGAGGGGCTCCTTCTTCCCCGGGAGCGGGTTCGCCTTCTTCCACCTGGATTACGGTGAGTCTCTGCTCCTGCGAGGGGATGGCTGTGCTCGGCCTTCAGGCCCAAATTCCCCGAAACAGCAGCAGCGGCCAGTGCCCCTCAGGTAAGCGCCTGAGGGATGGCCGGCCCGGGCGCTGGATTGTGGGGAGAATGGGACAGTGGAGGGCCTCTCGCGGAGATGGGGGACGCTGGGCTTGAAGCGGGAGCTTCCAGGAAGGTTCTGAGATGGGACACGCTTGAGCACAGCTGTGGTCACAGCGCTGTGGGCCGTGGGGAGGGGCCGAACCAGCAGGAGTCCAGTGCTCCAGGCTCAGAAGGAAGAGATGGGGAGAGGCCCCTGACGGAGGGGCCCAAGGCCCCAGCTGCGACTGTGCCTCAGAGAACTGAGGCTTTTCCAGCAGCTGCAGAAGCTACACAGGAGCTCTTCTGTGACCCCAGAAAAGGGGGCAGGCGGGGCGGGCAGCCAGGGGCCAGGGGGCTGCAGGGCACGGCGGTTTGCCCAGAGTTCCTCCCGCCGCTGTAAAGCAGGGCCTTTAATTCCTGCGGCCTCTTCCCTGTTAGTATTAAGCGACAGTTTAGATCAGCCATCCTCACACGCTGATGAGTGGGCACCTGGACGTCAGCTTTACGTGAAATGAGCGAATGTTCCAGTTTGGAACTGTGGCCGCGTCTGCCCTGAGGGGCTGGCCTGCACGGTGTGGACCGTGGGGGTTGGGGGCACAGCGGTTCCGTTTGAGTCTGGCCTCAGGGTTTCCCCAGATTTCCTCCAGCAGGGCCAGAGTTAACCTCTGCCCCCAGGAAGGCACCACTGTGCCCGGAGGTGTCGCTGTGCCTGGGCTTGTGGCCTTGGTGGGCTTTGACGTGAGGATGCTGGGCTCTGTGTCATGGCCTGGGAGATACCACACATGGACGTGAGCCTCTTTCCTCGGGGCGGCGAGGTGTGCCTCGCCCCCGCCCGCATGCCCCAGCGCCTCTGTTTCCAGGCTCAGCCTGTCCTGGTTGAAGGTGCACACGTGACCCTCACCACCCTGCGTGGCCCAAGTGTAGGGACGGTCTGTTCAGGTCAGAGACGGGACCTGCTCCCCCCTCCCCATTTCTGTCTTGGCTTTACCTGTCACGAGCGTCACCAAGGCTCCCAAGGAGAACCCTTCACTCCATACGACTGCAGCTCGTACGGAGCGCACACCGGCCCTTCAGCCCTCACTTCTGTGCGCGCAGACCTGGGGCGTCCTTGTGGCGGTTAGTGTCACACACAACACGCTGCCTGTGTGCCCGCCACGGAGCCACTGGGCAAGGGGCACGCGGGTAACACCCTCAGCACCTGAGGAAACTCCCAGGGGAGCTGGGGCGCTGGCCCCTCAAACACGCTTCTGGCAGCCAGGCCCCCCTCCCCACCTCCGCCGGGGGACCCACAGAGGTCGCGAGGTGGTGTTTGCGTGTGAGACCCGGATCCAGCACGGCTACCAAGGCTGCTCTGGAGCGTGACATACATGGCCCACGGCAGGCGGCTTGTCGCGCACACATGCCTACCGTGTCCTGTAAGGCGTGTTGTGTAGGCAGCGCCGGCCCCGCGGAGCAGTTAGAGCGGAAAGGCGCGGCTCGGGAAGGAAGACTGGAGGCGGTGCCGGCGGTTTGCACTGCCTTCCCAGCCCTTCCCGGTCCTTCCGTTTGTGCGTTTGTGCGGCTGAGCCTGTGCGGAGGGTGGGCAGGCTGAGCCCCGCCCTATTCCTGTCCTGGGGGCGGGGAGTCAGGCGTCCAGGGGGTGGTCCTGGCCGGACTGGGTGGGGCGGCCGGTGGCCAATCGAAGGGGTTCTTGGGGAGTGGCCAGGTGGCCACTCTTGGCGGGCTGGGGCCTCTGGAGTCGGATGCCAGGCTCCCTGTCGGTTCCTGACGGCCGAGCCACTGAGCCCCGAGCTACCGGCGGCTTCCCGCTGCCTCTCCGCTGCGCCGTCTGGACCGCCTGGTGATGCGTGGCCTTCCTTGCAGTGCGGACGTCCCCGGCTGGCGGGATGAAGACCACCTGGACAGTGGAGGCCGTGGCTCGGGTCCGCCCCGCCGCGGACACTGGGGTGCTGTTCGCGCTGGTGGGCGACCGCCAGGCCGTGGCCCTCTCCGTGGCGCTGGTCGACTACCACTCCACCAAGAAGCTCAAGAAGCAGGTACCTATGGCTGCTGCCCCGCCCCGCCTCACTCTGAGGCGCAGCCGCTGCGAAGCTCAGCCCCACCTCTCGCCCTCGTGCTTCCAGCGCCCACCTCTCAGCAGCGTCTCAATGGCCTCTGGTGGCTCAGGGACGGTGCTGGAGTCCCGCAGGCCGGCTGTGCAGTGGGGAGACCGTCCTGCCCCCCTAGCGGTGTAGACACTTTGAATTAACCACTTGTATTCAAGCCGAATGATTTTGCTCACAAATGACGTTGTGTGAGTGTGCGAACAGGCCCAGACCCTCACCAGGCCGCCCTGGAGGCAGGCAGGGCTCTGAGTGTCGCCGCTGGACAGGCCACCGTCACCTCCATACAGTCCCCACCCCACCCCGATTGCCGTTGGTCACTGCGCTGGCTGTCTTCCCAGAGAGCAGGCAAGAGTAGTGGAAGTGGGTTTACTTTCCCTCCTCTGTCCCAAGAGGGGTGTGTTCCCCAGGTCAGCCTGCCTGCGGGGGCCATCAGCTCCCCTTTTACTGCGGCTGCAAGCGGATGGGCAGGGATCCAGGCTAGGCCCCTCTCTGCTGTGTCTGTGGCAGCGCCACATGCCAGGGCAGCTCTGCCCTGAGTCCCGGCCGCAGACGTGGGGGGAGCCCTGGTCACCTCTGCCCAGGCCGATGCGTGTGGGGCCCTGTGACTGGAGTGTGTTTCCTCCAGTCCCACCCGGGACATGCAGCGCTATACGCTGGTCCCCGATCACGTGGAGGGGTCCAGCTCCCCTCATTCACACGCGTAGAAACCGTGTCCTTGTCATGCTCTGGCCGTAAGTGACCCTACCCACAGGAGACCCATGGACCTCGTCAGGAGAAGAGGGCCCTCGGGCATGTGGCCACCAGCCCGTCCGCCCCAGTCACCTGTGCCTCTCCCCACAGCTGGTCGTCCTGGCAGTGGAGGGCGTCACCTTGGTCCTGATGGAGATCAAGGTCTGCGATGGCCAGGAGCATGTGGTGACCATCTCTGTGAATAAGGACAGGGCCACCCTGGAGGTGGACGGCACCCAGGGCCAGAGTGAAGTGAGCCCAGCTGGGCTGCAGGAGCGGCTGGCCGTCCTCGGGAGACACCTGGAGGGCTCCGTGCTCACCTTCATCGGGGGTCTGCCAGGTAGGGGCCCCGACTCGCTCCCCCGGGCAGGGCCGGGCACTCTGCAGGGAACGGAGGCGGGAGGAGCCAGCCTGTGGCAGCATCGCGTGCACACGTCGGCCCCGGCCCAGCCGCTGTGGGGTCAGGCTGACAGCACACTCGGGGGGACAGACATCGGCCTGAAGCTGTCCCCCACCCCACACCTTCCAGGAGCACCCCCATGGGAATCAGACGGTGGGTCTGGCCAAGGCTGGCGGGGAGGGCCAGTCCCTGGGCCGCACGGGGAGCCAGGTGCTCCAGTGCCTGCCCCCGAGGCCTGATGTCCAGCTGCCCGGGCAGCAGGCCAGGTGAGCCTGCCCCCGCCGCATCTGGAGTTGGTATCCCTGCAACGTAGGGGAGGTGGGAGAGGCTGGGCCCCCCACCACTCAGGCGGGTCTCCACTTGTCTCCAACCGAGGCGCGCTGTCTTGGCCGCCAGACTCCAACTGCATTTAGTTTTAGTAAACAGAGCTTTGAAGAGGATAAGAGAGCCTGGACGCCCTAGGCATGACTCATTTGGGCCGAGGAGATAATATTTAATGGATGTGACTATCTCTGTGTTCTCCTGTGGGGTCGGGGTGCCATGGTGCTGTGCCAAGCCTGGTGGCAGGCGTCTGTTGCCCTCCGGGGCTCGTGGCTGAGCTGCATGGTGACGCTCTGCCGGAGACGCGGCGGGGCGCCCAGGCTCCAGGCGGCTCACCCGCTAAGACGCGCTTGCTCTTTCCCCGCGGCCCAGATGTGCCCGTGACCTCAGCTCCGGTCACGGCCTTCTACCGCGGCTGCATAACGCTGGAGGTCAACCGGAAGGCGCTGGACCTGGACGAAGCCGCCTACAAGCACGGCGACATCACGTCCCACTCCTGCCCTCCCGTCGAGCCCGCTGCCTAGGCTCCCGGGCCACAGACGCCCCACCCCACGCACGCCGCTGCCGCCTCTAGACGCGGAAGGATGGCAGCTGCGCCCACACCCCTGCCGGAGACACTGAACCCTCACCCGCCGAGCCCCTCTGGGCCTCCCTCCCCGCCTGTAACATACGTGTACATAGAGGACTAACCTCAGCGCCGCCTGAGCAGACCCGGGAGAAGAATTCTGTTATTTTTATCACCAGCTGCTTCTTTCTGACTTAAAACTATGGAAAAATAAAATATTTACAGAACCTTTCTAGCTCTGTGTTGGCGGTGTCCGCTCCTTGCTGCTTTGCAGCGGGCCATCACGGGGTCAGCAGCTGAGGGCATCCGTAAGTCCAGGGACCGTCACCCCGCTGCTGCTGCCCGAGGTCCCCCTGGTGGGGACGAGCCACTTAACTGGAAGAGGCCGCGCCAGCGCCCACCGGTGGGGCTGGAAGTACGGCAGGTCAGCACCACCGGCTCCTGGACACGCCCCCCCAGCCTCGGCTCGGCTCCCAGTTAAACCAGGGGCCTGTTTGCGCATTTGGAGGGGCCGGGCAGTGAGCCAGGTCTGCAGGAGGTCAAGTGAGTGGGGCCTCGCGCTCTGGCTCCAGGAGTAGGGGGCAGGGGGCAGCCATGGGGAATGCATGGGACCCACGGGAGACCGAGCGGCGGCTTGCAGCTGCAGCGGGACACACCCAGGACTGTGGGCACCGTCAGCATAGGCTGCAGGGCATCTCCAGCACCCACTGGCTTGACCCCATCCCCAAAGTGGATTCTCTCTTTCATAACAGACAGACTTTCTTCTCAAAAGTAAGATTATTTATTTTCTCAGACACCAAACCCCACAGTGTGTCCTGAAGCAGGTAGGCAGGCAGCCGAGTGTCGCGGTGCCATCTGCTTGGGTCTTGCCCGCCACCTGCAGCCTCCTGGAGCTGGCCAGCACAACTCTGAGAAATGGGGGGCAAGCACAGTCCTGCCTGTGCTCCACAGGGGACCCCCTGCTGCTCACCGTCTGACCACGGGCAGCCTTGGGATCCCAAAGCCACTCGGGCTGATTCATCTCTCAGCCCTGGCACCACAGCATTCCTGCCGAGCTCTCCGGCTTTCATCTACTCTGGAGACGGCTCTGGAATGTTCTTCTGGAATGTTCCCCTAGTCAGCTCGGAGCCTGCACCTGGCCGCCCCCTCTCGGAGGCCAGGACAGCCAGAGAGCAGACAGGACACGCTGAGCTCCGGGATGAGACACCACAGACACAGGTGGAGGCCAGCTCTCGGGGCTATCCGACCCCCGCGGGTTCATCTTCCTTCCCGGGAGAGCGAGGCCCAGTCTGTTTCCTAACATGGTTTGCACAGACTCCCACTGGGCGCCAAGGGTTGTTCTGACTACGGCCAAGAAAAAGCTCATGGCCAGTTCAGAGCCACAGGCTGCAAGACACCTCCCAGCTGTGCTGGCCAGCTCCAGGGCCAGACTGCACATGAGCCTGGGGCAGACACAGAACTTCTTGATTTCTGACTGTGCTCTAGGACGGGGAGGCAGGGTAAGTCTGACTGTGGGTCTGACTGTGCCCCATGGAGGAGAAGCCAGGGTGGGTCTGACTGTTCTTCTTGGAGGAGGAGCGGGGTGGGCCTGACTCTGCTCCATGGAGGAGGAGGATTGGGCCTGACTGTGCTCCGTGGAGGAGGAGCGGGGTGGGTCTGACTGTGCTCTGTGGAGGAGGAGGATTGGGCCTGACTGTGCTCCGTGGAGGAGGAGCGGGGTGGGTCTGACTGTGCTCTGTGGAGGAGGAGGATTGGGCCTGACTGTGCTCCGTGGAGGAGGAGTGGGTTGGCCTGACTGTGCTCCGTGGAGGAGGAGCGGGGTGGGTCTGACTGTGCTCCATGGAGGAGGAGAGGGTTGGGACTGACTGTGCTCCGTGGAGGAGGAGGATTGGGCCTGACTGTGCTCCGTGGAGGAGGAGCGGGTTGGCCTGACTGTGCTCCGTGGAGGAGGAGGATTGGGCCTGACTGTGCTCCATGGAGGAGGAGGATTGGGCCTGACTCTGCTCCGTGGAGGAGGAGCGGGGTGGGCCTGACTGTGCTCCGTGGAGGAGGAGAGGGTTGGGACTGACTGTGCTCCGTGGAGGAGGAGCGGGTTGGCCTGATTGTGCTCCGTGGAGGAGGAGGATTGGGCCTGACTGTGCTCCGTGGAGGAGGAGCGGGTTGGCCTGATTGTGCTCCGTGGAGGAGGCGTGGGGGGGCCCTCACTGTGCTCAGTACATTGTATTGTTGTCATATGTGATCTGAGTTGACCTCAGTGTTTTGTTTTTTTTTAAGTAGAAGATCTGTAATATTTGTTTGCATTTCTTGTGTTTTGGACGGTGTGGATTAGTTGATAATTGTTGTTGTGTGGAGGGCTGTTCTTAGGGNGCGTGGGGGGGCCCTCACTGTGCTCAGTACATTGTATTGTTGTCATATGTGATCTGAGTTGACCTCAGTGTTTTGTTTTTTTTTAAGTAGAAGATCTGTAATATTTGTTTGCATTTCTTGTGTTTTGGACGGTGTGGATTAGTTGATAATTGTTGTTGTGTGGAGGGCTGTTCTTAGGGCATTTGGTGGCATTGAAACCTATGCCCTTGCTGCCTGCTGTCCCCCCAGACACAGACAGACACTGAGACGGCAGAAGCGTCTTACACTGTAGCACATGCCCTGGGGGAATCACCCCTGTGACATCTCTGCACTACAGGGGGGGAATCGGACTCCAGCTCACACAACACATGCTATTAGCTCCAATAGAGCACATACTTAAACCTAAAGGTGATCTACAAAGCATTTAGAAGGTAAGGGGAAACTCCAGCCAGTGGGCCACTGTGATGCGCCTCTGCTCTTGTCAATAAAGCTTTATTGGCACACACTTCTGCCCACTAACTTCCAATTCTCTACGGCTTCTCTGCTGCTCTCGTCAGGACTCAGCGGTGGATTCACAGCTACGGGCCCTCCAAGCCTGTCCCTTTACAGAGGAACTTTGATAGAAGAGTGTTTTCATGAACTAGGATTTTTAAAAAGTATTTCTCTAAAATATATAATAAAACTACTCCCACGATAAAAATATTTAAAGATTGGGCTGTGTTAAAATCAAGAACTTCAAGGAAAGAAAGTTGCAGGAAGCTAGCCTGCTTCAGGACTATGAAGCTGCGGCAGTCATATGGCCTGGCGTTGCCAAAAGAGTGATCCACAGGTCACGGGACAGACAGAGAGCCTGGAAGTGGACCCCAGAGAGTCGCCTGGTCTTCGACAAAGGAGCCCCGGTGGCACAGCGGAGCAGAGTCTCCTCACGGGTGCAGCTGCACCGTGGAGGCCGCTGCACCTTCCTGGCGACTCTGCTATGATTCAGAAACTGTTCTGAAAAACAAAGTCCACTTCAAACAAACCAACCAACCATCAAGGACATCTGCTCATCAAGGCACCATAAGGAGCGTGACAAGGCCAGCTGAGAAGAGGAAACGTCAGGAACCATGGTGACCAGTTAACGTGGGGTAACCGTGTTAACCAAGAAAGGGTAGAGCTCCTCCTGCAAATCAGTAAGAGAAGGCTGGATGGTGCTGGACAGGACGGGAAGTGCCAGTGGCCACGGTGTCTGTCCACGGGCAGCTTCATCAGTAAGGGCAATGCGGGCATGGGCAGCACAGGAAGGGACCCCTGCGTCCATATCTGTGAAAGGCTCTCGCGTCAAGTAGGACCCGATCTTGGCAGCCCGGAGCTGAGACTGGTCTGGGCTGACCCCGAGGGCCAGGGCTGGGTGTTTTCCAGCAAAGTCCAAATCTCCCGTGCACCAAAATCCACACCGGGAGCCTCACGTACACATAGGAACCCTAAGAGCAGCCAAGGCCACCCACAGCCGCAGGGGCGGTCACGGGTCCCTGTCTCGGGGCAGAGCCCCTCTGTCACAGGCAACGAGGGTTAGCAGAGGACAAGTCACACCCGCGGTTCCGCTGTGCGTGGGCCCAGGAGCCGGTCACACCCGCGGTTCCGCTGTGCGTGGGCCCAGGAGCGGGGGCAGCCCCGGCCTTGGTGACGGCCCTGCTCTGAATAGCTGCCACTCACACCGGGGTCCTCAGCGCACTTTCTGCTCAATTTACAGAAGTCATTCAGTTTTGTGATTAAAGAGTTTGAGCAAAGAGGAAAGGGAAGGAGGCAGGTGCCACCCAAGAGCTGCTGAGGAATGAGGCCCTGCCCGCTCCTTTCGGGGCACCGGGGGAGGCATGCCTGCTCCCACCAGCTCAGTGTGCCCTCCCCACGCCCAGAGGGGGCGAAGCAATGTCAGAACAGGAGGGCGGGGCTGGGGGGCGCTGGAGACTGCAGGCTCCCAACGTCGCTGCTAAGTGCTGTCTTGCCAGCTGAGCACGCACAGTCGGCCCCCTGGCCACGCTCAAACAGCGTGTCCTCTGTGACCCAGCTCGCACACCAGAAGGGCCGCTCTCCAGCAGCGTGCAGCCCAGCAGGTTTCGCACCTTCACAGGCTGTGCAGCCAGCACTTGGGGCCAGTTCACCTTCCACCGTGGCAGCAGGGAACCCTGTTCCCATCAACAGCCTCCCTGGCCACCCCACACCCAGCCTCCAGCCCACCTCCTCGTCTGCGACAGAGGATGGGGCAGGCCGCTCAGCAGAGGGAGGCCCCACCGGGACCTGCCCCGTGGTGGTGCCTGGAGGCACAGCAGTTACACCCCGTGGGCATCAGGCCCAGGGAGAGCCCTCTGGGCTGGGGAGGCCTTGGCGGAAATGGTCCCTGGGAAGGGTGCCTGGAGCACGCTGAGGCCAGGCTGGGGTAGGTGCTGTGTGCCAGGCGGGGGAGCGGCCCTGCAGCCTGGAAGGCAGGCGGGGGCACACGGGGTGTGCAGTGGAGGGAGTCCCGGGGGCTGGGGAGAGGGCCTGAGCCACCAGCAGGCGGGGGCTGAATCGTTCACATTCTTTATGGCTAGGCTGAGGAATAGAGACATTTTTGTGGCAAGAGCGAAATTGCTGGCTTTGGAGTTTAATACTTTTCATCAGCTCCAGGCGAGATGGAAATACCTGGCGGGGCAGACAGCATGGGCGGGAGACGCAGGTGTGGACAGTCTGGGGAAATGCTGAGCCCGCTGACCCCACCTGGGGTCGTGTCCGAGGTCAAAGGTCAGCCCACGATCGGGGGTGCAGGCTTGCTGCAGGTCTACAACCGCTGCTGGTTGCTCCAGCGGCTGCGTCTTCACTCCCTGCAGCCCCGGACCAAGGCCCTCCCCGTCCAGCCACGTGTGGGTCGGGACCACTGAGTGGAGCGACATCGCGGACCACAGACCCCTGGCTGCATTGGACACGTCGGTTCTCAAACTCTGGGCAGATGAGGTGCTTGCTGTGGGGCCCTGGATGGGTCAGCGGGGCCGGTGGACATCCTGACCTCGGGCAGCGCGAGGGGTGAGCCCTGGTCAGACCCCAGCGGAGGCCTGCGCTGAGCTCTGCCATTACCGCTGAGTAAGCCAGAGGCCTGGGAGTCAGTCGTGGGATTTCTGGCTCCAGGACGCCCCTGGCTTGGGGCTCATATCCGAGTGCAGAAACTGAGGGGGCGGGACAGGGCACCAGAGGCTGAGAGGAAACAGAACTCCTTCCTGGTCTTGAGCACCACCCAGCCCGTGGACACAGGGTTTCTGCTCGGGTGTGGCGCCCCGCCCTCTGGAAGCGCTGAGCTGACCCCCCATGAGAGCAGCTCTGGGGCTCGGCCCCGATGTCCTGTCTCCTCTCCTCTCCTGCTCTTGCCTGGCAGGTGGGCACCAGGTCAGATGCCCCCGAAGGGCAGGATGCCGGCGCCCCACAGGGGAGCAGCTGCGCTGGCGCCAACGCCAGGGCCCCAGGGAGGCAGGCCCTCCCCCCAGTGGCTCTAGCCTCGCGGCCGCAGAGGCTCCTGGGATCAGGCAGCATCCCCCCCGTGACCAACACTTCCAGGAGTGACGGTGATGGACATGTGAAGGTGCTTTCACACCACGGCACGGAGCCCAGGGTGGCTGCAGGCAGAGCAGGGAGCCCTCGTGCTGACCCACAGCCCTGTGCCCAGGATCCGCGTTCAAGCAGCACGGCTGCAGGCGTCTAAACCTCACGTGCTTCTGCACTTTGAACCCAAAACACCGAGCACGTGAAACTAAGGGTCCCCGGACAGGAAGGACTCCTCCTGGAGCCCGCCCAACCCAGACAGACACAGTCTCTCTGGCTCGAGGAGCGCCTGCCCACCCAGGACTGGGAGGTGTGGTTTGTGCATTCAGGGTGGCGATCCAGGAGGGCAGCTGGTTGGCACACCCTGACCCCAAGCAGGCCACTGGGCACCACACAGGCAGAGCCCCAAGTGCCTGCAAGGTCCACCAGGCGTCCCCGGTAAGCGGGGACAGACTGCGTCTGCAAACAGATGCCACGAAGGGAAGGGGGGACGACAGGACCTCACCGAAATGAAGTGCAGCGAGCAAACTCGCGTGCCAGGGCTGGGGAGGGCGCTCTTGGCCGCGTCGCCTGGATGGCGGGGAGCCAGGCATGGCTGCAGCGGGGAGGGAGGAGCTGGGCCCTGGTCCCCAGCCCGCTGGGGTCTCTCAGTGGATCCTGACTTGTGACCAACACCCTGACATACTCCTCCTCAACATAAACAAATGTCTCAGTGGCTGTGAAACTCTTTATGAAAAGCCCCTAAACTTATACGCGTGACTTTTGCAGTCAGGAGTTTGCCCCCTTGCCTTTGTGACGAGGACGGCTCACGTTAGGGAGAGGACGGCAGTTCATCCCCAGCTGCGGTCCGGATGCCCCCTTCCTTCCCTGCCCAGCGCCCAGGCTGCAGGGGCGCCTGCTGGGCCGGAGCAGAGCTAGGGACCCGAAGGGGCTGTCGAGTGTTGCTTGTAGTAAGACGACCTTCCTCACACTAAACAAGGCCCATTTGGTCCCTATGAGCCTCAGAAACGAGAACAGTGTCCGTGCTCTCTGCACAGCCTAGGCAGGGAAGCACAGCCCTGTGAATTCTCCTCTCACACGCCACTGTGTCACGTGATGTCCAAACCAGCGTTCTTTGGTGAAAGTGACCTACCCAAGTCTCAGGGCTGGGCCAGACTCATCCTGCAAGAGCCCGCCTTGGGCACAGGGGCACCCGCCCTTGGGCTCAGGGCGCACACTCAGCCTCTCCAGGCCCCAAACGCCTGCGATCGTGACATGACGCCCCCAGAAGGTACAGCTTTGCAGAGAGGCTAAGTCCTCAGCCAGCCAGCCAGCCAAGTGAAGGACGTTTCAAAGCCTCCACACTGCTTCTCAGTGGCCACAGGGTCCATCGCAGCTGATGGAATTACTCTGCCTAAATTTTGCTGGGTTTGTTTTTTAACAATATGCCCAAAGCGAGTCAAAGAATTAACAGGATTGGTCACGATGACTTTGACCTAAAATTCCAAATTGATGAGGCGTGGCCTTGCTCGGTTTGTAACCTTTGGAGCTGAAATTCCAGGACAGCCAGGGTGGGACCGCATCCTGCCCACAGAGCCCTCAAGGCCCGCGCCGGGCTGGGCCCACCTGCAACGCTGGGCTCGTGAGCCCACATCTGACAAAACACAGGCGTGTTCGCTTTACCGCGGTTTGTGCACACTGCCCTTTTTGCTGTTACAGACTGAAGCTTTGCGGCCACCCTGAGCGGGTGAGCCTGCTGGCACATTTTTCCAGCAGCGTTTGCTGACTTTGTGTCTCCATGTCCCATTTCAGTAATTCCTGTGATATCTCAAGCTCTTTCTTATCATAGTTGTATAGTGACTCCTGATCAGTGGGCTTTGATGTTACTATTGTGGTTGTTTAGTATTTTTTAGCAAGAAAATGTTTTCAATGAATTGATGTACCCCGTTCCGGTAGACACAACACTGGGGCCAACACCACCCTCGGGTGCTGGGGCCAGGGAGTCCGTGCCCACCCATTCTGCCCGCTCACCCAGGGGCCAGACACTGCACGGGTCCCTCCCTGCTGCTCGGAAGAGGGAGACATAAGGACCGTCCTGAACGTGGGAGCTGGAACGGGTCTGTTGGACGGAACTGCGTCCCTGCCGGTAGGGGGCGCCGGAGACCGCGTCTTGTTGCGACTCGGCCACCTCCCTTCCCCTCCCCCCAACTCTCCCCCTTGCCCCCCT
>SJYA01003581.1:288586-301699 GCA_006410615.1 Neotragus moschatus | reverse complement strand
CCCCTCCCCGCCCCTCCCCGCCCCCTTTCCTCGGGCTGTAACTGGGGACTCAGGTCTGTGAGCAGCTCCAGGCCTGCGCTTACCTGCTTCCTCAGGCGTGTCTGGCCGCGGGCACAGCTGCCCTCAGTCTTTACTGGGCACAGCTGCTCCCAGGCGGCCCCTGCAGGGGTTTCTCAGCAGAAAGCCGGCATCTTAGGGGCGCCTGCTCTGCAGGCTGGGGGCCCATGTGGGGTCCCCCCACCGAGGAGCAGCCCCAGCTCTGCTGGACACCCCGGGGGCTGACAGTCGGACAGACGCAGCCCCCCAATCCCCGGACACCACTGGAGCAGAGCCCACGCGGACTCCCGGCCTGCACAGGCGTGGACGCAGAGCTTATACTCCAGCCGGGAGGACTTGCCCTGGGCAGACGCGCAGCAGGAGGGCTGCGCTGAGGGTGGCCACCCTGCCCTCCCCAGGAACAGCACATCTCCTGGGAAGCGGCCCTCACAGCGCACAGCCACACTTCCCTCGATACCCTGCATGACGACGGACGAGGACGGAAGAGAAACAAAACTGCTCTGTAAGCGGTGAGGCCAGAGCCCGGCAGCTTCAGCGGGAATTTTAGCTCAGCTGGAGGTGTGGTCTCACGGTGGGGGGGGTGCAGGGTGGCCTGACCACTGGGGTCCCCCGCACGGTCCTGGCCTCTCCTGCACACATAAGCCGGGGAGGGTCTGCAGGAGGGTCTCCAGGAGGCGGCCATAGTGGGGAGGGGGCTGCTTTGAACAGAGCAAACTACTGCTTTCCATCTACACTCTCAGCATCATGGTGTGTAGGGAGGGGGCTTCTCCCCGGGGAGGAGGTGGGTGGGGGCGCTGAGGGGGTGCCGGCAGCTGGAGCTGGACTGAGGCTGCGAGTCCTCGGGCAGTGGGAGGTCGGAGCCAGGTGAGGCCGCGAAGCCACCGGGCAGCTGCAACCAAACAGAAATGCCTCCTCAGCCCGCGGGAGCCCCTCAGAGCCCCCTTGGGCTCAGCCCCCAGGCCCAGGCCCATAGGTGGTGACTGCTTCCTGATAAAGCTGAGTTCCCAGGGGCCACAGGAAGCCCTGATTCAGCCCCACGGGGCCCCCACCTCGCCTGCGGGACACCAGTCTAGACACCCAGAAGGGTGGCCGTCGACCACCTGGCACTGAACGCAAGCACAGGTGCACCCTGCCCCAGGAAAGGGCCGCCCAGCTCGTCTGAGGCCTGGGCTCACTCCAGCTTCACAATTTAAGGGGAGACCAAGAGCATCAATGTTCTCCATAGTGTGTGATGGCTAATTTTATGCACCAGCTTGGCTAGACTGCGGTCAGTGCCCAGGCGCCACACTGCCGTCTAGATGTCACCCTGAGGGCGCTCTGTAGCTGAGATGGGTGTGTAGACCAGCAGATCACACTCTCTGCTGCAGCTGGGCTCCTCTGATCAGTTGAAGAGGAATGCCTGAGGTCCGCAAGCAGAGAGAATTCCGCCTCCAGATACCTTCAGGTGGAAACTGCGAAACCCATTCTTCCCGGGGCCTCCAGCCTGTGGCCGGCCCCAAAGATTTTGGACTCTCTTCCTCCAGCTCTCCACTTCTCTACCTGTAAGTCTGTGCATGTACCGCCTCTACCTATAAATGCAGCTTTCTGTGTGTCTACTCTGTGCAGACACAGACTCTATCTCAGGAGAACCCACACTAACACACCTAGATGCAAAGTGATCCTGCAAAGAAAATGTTGGGGTGTGGCACAGCTTTCAAACAAATAAAACTTCCAGTTCTTTTCCAGCAGCCAACAAACCTCTTAAATTTCTCTTTTTTCTTAACTTCTAAGGGTTAGAAATGCCTGATTGAAACCAACATTAAGTAAAGCAAGCGACCCCTTCTGTGACGGGACAAGGTGAGTGCGTGCAGGCTCTCGTCTGCAGTGGGGCCGAGTGGGTCCTTGGACTCCACCCATCAGGAGCCCAGGGCCAGCGGCACCCGCCTGCCTGCCTCTCCTCAGGAGACCTCAAGGGGGCTCTAGGGTCCAAGGGCCTTGGGCCCCTGCCCACCGCTATTGCTTTCTCTCTCTCGAATTCACACTTCTCTCTGACCTCGGACGACAGAGGAAATCTCTAGAGAACATCCTCTCAGGTCTGTGGGGACTCCAGCTCCCACTGTGCACGCGCGTGCTCTGGTCTTCATTGGAAATGAGCCGCTGAGAGAAGCAGGACGTGAACCACACCGACCACAGAAGAAACCAGTGGAACCACAGAGGAACTGGCAGGAACCACATGATAAAGCAATAAGGATCACAGAGTAAATGGCCAGGAACCATGTAACGAACAGATCACCACGGACCACAGAGAAAAACACCAGGAACCAGAGAGAAAACCACCACGGACCACAGAGAAAACCACCACAGACCACAGAGAAAACCACCACGGACCACAGAGAAAACCACCACGGACCACAAAGAAAACCACCACGGACCACAGAGAAAACCACCACAGACCACAGAGAAAACCATCACGGACCACAGAGAAAACCACCACGGACCACAGAGAAAACCACCAGGAAACAAGAAACAAACAGCCAGGAACCAGGGAGGAAGCCAGCACAGAGCAGAGTTAAACCAGGCTCTGCTCACACAGGTGATACCATCCAGAGGGCAGACAAAAAGTCCTTTAGTAAAGGGTGCGAGGCCCTTATTTACTGGATGTGAGGCCTTAGTGACAGCGTGCAAGGTCCTTCGTTTCAGGATGTGAGTTGATTATCGGTGGGTCCTTGATTCCTGCATTTCCTGATCAGGCAGCCCAGGGAGTAAGGAAGGTGAGCTCCCTTTTGTGATTTTCCTTTTGACTAACTGCTCAAAACAGCTCCCCACAGCCGCTCGCTCCCTCTGTCATGCAGGAGCATTTTCGGCTGCCAGTGACTGGACGGAACACTTGCAGCGTCCCTTTCCTCCTCCGCTGGGAGCAGAGCTGGGAGCAGCCATCTGTCCTTTTCCTCCTGACGAGGCACACACGGCATCTCCTCGGAGTCTGATTACTGCTGTGCCTGGAATTGTGCTCCTACACGTGCTGCTGGTAAAAGCTGATCAGGCCCTCGTCATCGATACAGACCAGAGGATGTGCCAAGACCACCCCCCCAAAACGGAGGCCCTCTGCCCCCCAAGGCCACAGGACAACAGTCGAGGGCACTTTGGCCGTCACGCTGGGGGTGCGCTGGTGGCTGGTGGGTGGTCCGGCGATGCTGCTCTACGAGCAAGGCTTCACCCCACGCGCCTCCTCCCACAGCATCCCAAGGCCTGCAGAGGTGTGTGAGAGTGAAGGCTGCGTGGTAGCCGCGGTCAAGGGTGAGGAATGGCTGGAGGCTGGAAACCCGCAGGCGCCACTCAGGGACTTTGGCACGTCCCGGGGCCAGGCAGCTGGCCCGCCCGGACAGTCTGGCCAGGAAACTGCAGCCAACTTCCAGGGGACCCGGATGGGGATTAGAAAGCTGAGGCCTTGAAGGGTCAGCTGGCTGGGTCTCCAAGGCCACAAGGAGCAAAGGACACCCAAAACGCATCCCTGGGGCCGTCAAACGTCCTGTGAGGGGCCTGGGGACTGCCCCTATGTCATCCCGCCCCCTTGCTGGTGTCCCCCACCTAATCGGGAGGGGAGCCACAGACCCATGCACTCCTTCAGCCCAAGCCCCCGCCCTCGGGTCCCACCTGGGCAGCACGTCCCAGGTGAGGGCTGCTCGTGACGTGAGACCCGCCCCAGCTGGGGCGCTCAGCCTACCTGGAGAGGCAGCGGGTACGACGAGCAGGTTGGGACGGCTAGGGGCCCAGGGCGGAAGCCCGAGCAGGCCAGGATCTGCTGGGCGGGGTCACAGAGGACCCGAGGTGCTGTGGACGGGCCGTAGGCCAGCTGGGCCAGCGGGACCTGCCACGAGATGGAGACACGTCGGCCGAGCCTGGCTCTGGAGAGCCCCGTCCGGTGGCCATCATCTTGTGGAGTCCCCACGTCCTCCCGTGGGTCTCCCTCTGACCGGAACTAAAGCTCACCTGGGACCTGCCTCCAGAGCCCTGTCAGCAGAGACCTTCGGGTGGCGAGTGAAGTGTCTCCATTCAGCATAACTCTTCAGTTTTAAGGTGCACCACACACTTACAGGAGCATCCACTCATAGGTGTAAATTCTAAGGAGTCACTTTGCCTGCTTCTCCCAACACCCCAGAGCTCTGGGTTTGCGACAGGAAGCTGTCCAGTGCATAGCTTACAGACAGCTGCCTCCTGTGTAACAGGCGGCCTTTCTGGGGGGTTGCCACATTCCCCAGAGAAGCTCCAGCGGTTCTATCACAAACTCAGTGAGCACAGGACCCCTTCTGGGAAGCCCATCGGGCTGACCACTGTCCCTGGGGACAGACCAGCCGCCTCCACCAGGCTCGCAGGGCCCGGAACCAGACACTGCACCTATCGAGTCTAACCTCCCTGTCCTCGGAGATTTGCCAGGGGAACACTCTGACCTGAAGGAGAAGCCCCGAGAAGGTCCCACAGACCCTGGCCGTCCCAGGGGCAAGAGGACCGGCTGGTTGCCGAGCCTTGTGACCAAGCAGAAACCAGGCCTGGTGTCTCCAGAGCCCAGGGTGGGACCCAGGAAGAAGGGTGGTTACGGGGGCACAGGGGTCTCCCGTGGTCTCCCAGGACTCATCTGGGGTCAGGAAACCTTTCAGAAGCATGTCACAGCTCTTGAGAGGCTCCAGGATAAGCTGAGAGATGCGGACAATGGCCAGTCTCTGGGTCAGTGGTAACAAGCTGCCTGTCGGTTGTTTGAGCTGGGGAGGCGTTGGAGTCTGTGCCATGGGGGCCACTTGGAGGTGCGTCCACACTGCCTTTTCTCTAAAGCTGGGTGATGGGAGTGTAGCTGCTGGTGCAGGCGGTCATGGGTACTCCCGGGCACTGGGGGCCTCATGTGTGGCACCTCCGGGGATGGGGACAGTTGTGGGAGGTGCCCCGTGAGCTCCGCTTGAGAACATGGCCTAGAAAAGCTGGTCCCCAGGGAAGGATGCCGGCAGTGGGGAGAGCTGCCCAGACACTCAGGCATGCTCTCAGGGACACACACAGAGTCACCTGTGCCTGGGAAGTGTAGGCCCGAGCCCCGGACCCACAGGGTGGAGGCACTGGAACTCCACAGGCCTCAGGCCAGGGAGGCGTGGCAAGGCCATCGGGGATCAGACTCCACGTCCCGCTCTGTCCCTGACTGGGCTCGGGCCGCTCACGCCTCAGGGAGGACACACACCTCAGGGAGGACAGGCTGAAGGGCCGAGGCTGCGGCCAGCCCAGCAGGGACAGGCGCACTCACCACATCCTTGAAGGCCCCCAGGACGGCAGCGGTGACGACCCCCAGCAGCAGCCCCAGGATGTTGAGCGCGGCCGAGGCCCAGAGCAGCCAGTAGAGCTGGAGTGCATCCCGGCAGGCGCCAACGCCCACGAACTCGTGATAAACAGTGGGGCTCCGGGCGCTGCATGGCAAGGGGCACACGTCGCCTGCAGCCACGGAGGTGCTGCCTGGCCAGGTGGCCGGGGCGGGGCGGGGCGGGGGCCCCGGGGCCCTTGGCAGGGAGACGCAGCAGGCAGCGGACCCCGAGGCTGTTTTCACCAGGGAAGGCCCCAGGCCTCTGAGCAGAGCAGGACACACTGCCCTGCTGGCCCCACATGGGCCCAAAACTCCAGGGTCCCACTTCGGGGGGCAGTCCCCACAGAGCTGAGATTTACCTCCAGGGGCTGGACCAAACCCTGGAACAACCCCTCCAGCGTCAGGCGGGGGGTAGGGCATGCAACTCTGAAACACCCCAGAGCCCTGCACCTGCCACCAGCCCCTCCCCAGAGAACCGCACCGACACGCCTGCTCAGGCCTCGGGCCCATGCCCCCTGCCCTGCCCTGCAGCCTCTCACCCCTGGCAGTCATAGAGGTCACAGCAGTAGCAAGTGTTACTCTTCACCTTCAGCGGACACCCACCGTTCGGGGAGTGACAGGTGACCTGCAAGCAGAGAGGCAGCAAGGTGCCCACACCTGCCCTGCCCTGCCCTTACCCTCACCCAGCACTCTGCCCCCAGCCAGGCAGCTGCCCCTCTCATGTGCATGCTTCCTGACCCGCCTGGTCTTCTACCAGGTCAGGTGCAGAGGCTGGTGGGCGATGTGGCCTCCCTGCAGGGGGAGGCAAGGGACCAGGTGACCAGCGCCCACTGCTGGACGAGGTGGGGAAAAGGGCCTCAGCCCCGTGCCTCCAGGGAGGGACCTCTCCAGGTAGGAGACCCTCCAGGGAGGGACCTCTCTGGGTGGGAGACCCTTCCGGACCTCCCAGCAGCTCGGTCTGACCAAGCCAGTCCCCACGTCGTAGAGGCCTCCCCTCCTTCCTCGGTGCTTTGTGACCAGTGTCACGAGCCAGCCACCCCTATGTGGGCAGTAAGTGGGGCAGAGACCACCCAGCTGTGGAGGGAGGCCGGGGATGCTGGGAAGGAGTGAGGGGAAGAACGTGCATGAGTGAGGACAGGAACTCGGGCAATGGCCCCCACTGACCAGGACGAGGCCCCAGAGCTCCCTCCAGGAGTGCGGGCCAGGCCCTCAGAGAAGGGGTGTCCCACGTGGGCAGTCAGCAGTGGGCAGTGTCCCCAGAAGCCACAAGGCCTCAACCACGTGCCTGCTCCCACCTTCTCCCCACCACCCGCCCTGCGCCCCTCCTGCCTGACCTCTGCACACAGTGTCAGAGGCTGTGTTTAACCAAACTGGCAGGACAGAGGGGGCCACGTGGCCACCACACCCCCATCGCTCCCAAAACAGACATGGAAGTGCCCTGTGTCCTCAGCCCGGGATGGCCGGCGAGCTGGGGCCCACGTGAGCACTAATTAGTCAATAAAAAGTTCATCTCGAAAGCCACACAGGCTGAACAAGTGGATGCGGGGCTACTGTGAGTCCAGGGTGAAGGTGACAGCAGACGCCCCGCTCCTCACTGGCACGTGGTAAGACGCGGCAGAGACACGCTGGGGCCAGGACAGTCCGACAGGGACAGGGCCATGGCCCCGGGACACAGGCCGTGGGTCAGAGAGAGAACGAGCATCCGGCCCTCACCTCCGTCTGGTGGACATCGTGTAGGTAGCCAGCTCCGCTGGAGTGGAACTGGCACCTGCCCGCCATGAGGGGCCTGGGCTCCTGGAGGGAAGTGGAAAGAGCAGCCTCAGCGCAGATCAGCAGCCACCTGTGGCGAGTTCAGACCTGTCACCACAGGCTCCGAGCCTGAAGGGGCGAGGCCATGGCCAGTGAGAGCCCCTGGGGGACGGGCAGGAGCATCACAGCTCACCCCAGAGCTGCGGAGAAGGTGGGGAATTCGGGTCTAACGGTGACTGGCTACGGTGGGGGCAACAAGGGGAAAGGGGGGAGGACAGCCCAGCAAGTGGACAACACGAGAGCACGCAGACAGTGAGGGTCACCAAGCTGGGTTCCGCAAGAGGAAACTGAACTTTTGACGATCTCTTAAACGCACACAGCACCTGAGACCTGAACCAGGACTGGGGGGAGGACTCACAATGTGCCGAGCGGCGAACACGCCATCCACAACGGCGCAGCAGAAGGCCGCCACCACGCCAAAGCTGATGAACACGATGGCTGCCACCAGCTGGAAGCAGAGAGAGGAGCGGCTCGGGCATGGCAGAACCTTCCAGCACCCACCCCGCTCAGGTCCCGAGTCCCTCCGGAGCCCCGAGGCACCTCCCCGGGGTCCTCACCTGGAACCCCACAGGATTCTCGCCCGGAACCCTGCGGCAGCTCCCCGGGGTCCTCACCTCCCACCATGGCTGCTGGAGACCCAGCACGCTGTCCGGGGTGCCCCCCCTCAGCAAGGCCTACCTGGTCACTTGCTTGTTTCATGGGGCACAGGGGCTGCAGGTACACAGGGAGCTGTCGTCCCACCGCACAGCCTCGTGGGTGAGCCAGGGCCTTCCAGAGCCCGGCAGGTCCTTGCTCTAGCAAACTCTGCTACCCAGACCCTGATTGCATTCCACAGAATAGCAAACTCTGCTACCAAGACCCTGATCGCTCTTCACAGAAAATCCTGGGCTCAGACATGAGTGTTTCTGCAGGACGGGCTCTGGGGACCCAGGGGCCACAGGTGCCAAGGGACACAGCGGGCACCTCCACATGCCAGAACCCAGGGAACGAGTGGGCCCTCCCCGCCACAGCCTGACGCATGCCCCTGATGTCCCCAGGGCGCTGCCCGCTTCCGCCACGCGCCTCCTCCGATCTGACAGCAGACAAGCCTCACTGTTATTCTCCGCGTTTCTGTTATTCGTGAGGTGAGAATCTGTCTTCATGTCTCAGATCAGCCACCTCCTTAACATTTTTTTGATATTTCTTGCGAAACAATTTCAGGTTTATGAAAACAAATAGCAAAAGTGGAAAATTCCTGTGTGCCCTCCTGTTAGAGTCGCTGGTGTCAGCCCTGCACCAGGACCCCTCCCAGAGCCGTGCAATCCACATGAGGGCAAGTTCTCCATCCTGGGAAGTGTGTAAAGTGACCGGAACTTTCACCCAAACTTCTGTAAAACAAGCTGCCAAGTAGAGTACAACACTCATTCACACAGCGGCTCATCTTCAGCTTCGAGAACAAGGCCAGAGCTGGCCCGCTCAGCCCACGGGGCTGTCCCGGGGGCAGGGGCCCCACAGGGCTGTCTCAGGGGGCAGGGGCCCCACGGGGCTGTCCTAGGGAGTAGGGGGCCCACGGGGCTGTCCCAGGGGGCAGAGGCCCTTCCTCAGGGCCCTTCCTCGCTGTGCAGGTACTGGGTCTGCCCAACACCTGGCCGGCAAGCCTGCTCCAGCGGACAGGCATACAGCCTCCTGGGGGGTGCTGCCACCCCTCACCTCCCCCCAGGGCCCTGCGGCGTCCCCGAGCAGCGGAGCTGTCCCTAGAGGTGGCTCTGCTGGGCCGGCGGGTCTGCGTGCAGCCATCACTGGGCCCTCTTGGGAGTGGGTGTCTGCCCAGCCCATGTACCTGAGCTTGTGTGCCGGGGCCCTGCCAGTCTCACCATGACCGAGTGGGTGAGCACAGCCGTCATCGGGCACCACCTGAAGACCTCACAGACCCGCGCTCCTCGTCCTAGCTGATGGCTAGCTCCGACCTGCAGTCTCGGCCAAAAGACCTTCACACCACACCTCCACACAACTGCCTCCAGGCTTCACAGAAAGCACACGAGTTCCAAGGTACCCTGGCATGCAGGACTGCCTGCCTGCCACGGATGTGTAAGCGTGGTCTGACTCAGTTTGCACAGGTCCCCACGACCTGAAGGTCCTCATCAACCTTCAGGAAATGTTAGGAGTCAGTGCTCGCATGATCCCAAGTGTGATAGATGGCTTGGGGATGACCACACGTGTGGAACTGCCCGAGAACCCAGAGTCCCCAAGTGTGATAGATGGCTTGGGGATGACCGCACGTGTGGAACTGCCCGAAAACCCAGAGTCCCCAAGTGTGATAGATGGCTTGGGGATGACTGCGCATGTGGAACTGCCCGAGAACCCAGAGTCCCGGCGATGGTGCTGGGAAAGACATTGGAAGTCCCCTCCTCCAAGCCCTCGGCTGGAAATAGGAAACCTGTCAGGACAAGCGTTAGGAGAGCATCCTCTTAGCCAAGACCTGTGTGTCCTGGGCTCCATCACAGCACTTCATCCTTCCCAGGCCTGTGGCCCCCTCCAGCTGCTAGTGGTTTAACATTAGCAGAAGGACCGCTCACCCACCAGAAGGTGCCTCTCCTGTGTGAGGGTGGCCAGACCCACAGATGTTGCAGAGAGAGTGTGTCTGTTGCCTGGCAACCATAGGAAGCTCTGGGCTACGTTGTGAATGCACCTCCCTGTCCAGTCGGGGTCTCTTCTCCAGGAGAGGGACAGCTGTGGCTCAGTAGCTAGAAGGTCATCTTTGAATCTCTGCTGGCCCACCATCTACATTTCAACAAGGGCAGGTGATTTTAAAACGCAAATACCAAGCAGACAAGGTTGTGCTATGAAGAGGGTTGCCCAGAGCTGGTTGGAGACAGGGTGCTTCGTCCCGACAACAGGGTCCAGGTGAGAGGGGGCGCAGCCCAGCCAGGACCCGGGAAAGCGAGGGCTGTGGATGCACACACTGAAGAAGAGAAGGACCACAGGCCTCAGGCAAAAGCTGGAATGTGGGCCCATCTCATGCTGTAAACAAAGTCAGCTCTCAGGAGTGAGGAATCTGCCTGCCATGCAGCAGGTGTAAGTGAGGCAGGTTTGACCCCTGGATGGGGAAGATCCCTTGGAGGAGGGCATGGCAACCCACTCCAGTATTCTTACCTGGAGAATGCCATAGACAGAGGAGCCTTGTGGGCTACAGTCCGTGTGGTCACACGGAGTCAGACATGCCTGAAGCAACTACGCAGACACGCTCAGACTCCTAGACCTTGGGTAATCTTCGTGACCTTGGAATTGGCATGAGCTTCTTAGAAATCACACCAAAACATAAGCAACAAGAGAAAAAGTAGGAAAAATGGGCTTCACTCCAATCCCAGAGAAAGGCAGTGCCAAAGGACGCTCAAAGTACCGCACCACTGCACTCATCTCACACGCTAGTCAAGTAATGCTCAAAGTTCTCCAAGCCAGGCTTCAGCAGTACGTGAACCATGAACTTCTAGATGTTCAAGCTGGTTTTAGAAAAGGCAGAGGTACCAGAGATCAAATTGCCAACATCCGCTGGACCATCAAAAAAGCAAGAGAGTTCCAGAAAAACATCTATTTCTGCTTTATCAACTATGTCAAAGCCTTTGACTGTGTGGATCACAATAAACTGTGGAAAATTCTGAAAGAGATGAGAATACCAGACCACCCCACCTGCCTCTTGAGAAATCTGTATGCAGGTCAGGAAGCAATAGTTAGAACTGGACATGGAACAACAGACTGGTTCCAAATAGGAAAAGGAGTACGTCAAAGCTGTATATTGTCACCCTGCTTATTTAACTTCTATGCAGAGTACATCATGAGAAATGCTGGGATGGAAGAACCACAAGCTGGAATCAAGATTGCCGGGAGAAATACCAATAACCTCAGATATGCAGATGACACAACCCTTATGGCAGAAAGTGAAGAGGAACTAAAGAGCCTCTTGATGAAAGTGAAAGAGGAGAGTGAAAAGTTGGCTTAAAGCTCAACATTCAGAAAATGAAGATCACGGCATCTGGTCCCATCACTTCATTGGAAATAGATGGGGAAACAGTGGAAACAGTGTCAGACTTTATTTTGGGGGCGCTCCAAAATCACTNAAGAGCCTCTTGATGAAAGTGAAAGAGGAGAGTGAAAAGTTGGCTTAAAGCTCAACATTCAGAAAATGAAGATCACGGCATCTGGTCCCATCACTTCATTGGAAATAGATGGGGAAACAGTGGAAACAGTGTCAGACTTTATTTTGGGGGCGCTCCAAAATCACTGCAGATGGTGACTGCAGTCATGAAATTCAAAGACGCTTACTCCTTGGAAGGAAAGTTATGACCAACCTAGACAGCATATTCAAAAGCAGAGACATTACTTTGCCAACAATGGTCCATCTAGTCAAGGCTATGGTTTTTCCTGTGGTCATGTATGGATGTGAGAGTTGGACTGTGAAGAAGGCTGAGCGCCAAAGAATTGATGCTTTTGAACTGTGGTGTTGGAGAAGACTCTTGAGAGTCCCTTGGGCTGCAAGGAGATCCAACCAGTTCATTCTGAAGGAGATCGGCCCTGGCTATTCTTTGGAAGGAATGATGCTAAAGTTGAAACTCCCGTACTTTGGCCACCTCATGCGAAGAGTTGACTCATTGGAAAAGACTCTGATGCTGGGAGGGATTGGGGTCAGGAGGAGAAGGGGACGACAGAGGATGAGATGGCTGGATGGCATCACCGAATCGATGGACTTGAGTTTGAGTGAACTCTGGGAGATGGTGATGGACAGGGAGGCTTGGCGTGCTGTGATTCATGGGGTCGCAAAGAGTCGGACACGATTGAGCTGCTGAACTGGAAGTGGAATACTGAAAACTTTTATGCCTCAAAGGACACCGTCAAGAAGGTGAGAAGATACCCCACAGGAGCCCCTGAAGATCATCTGCTAGATAAGGGACTTATGTCTAGAAAGGACTTGAATAAACATTTCCCAAAGAATGATGTACAAAAACCAACTAGAACATGGAAAGCAGCTCAACGTCACTCATCAAGGAAAGGCAGTCCATGCTGAGCCCCGTCACAGCCCCCAGGGTGGCCAGCACAGAGACAGAACAGCACACGCCTGCGTCTGCGCAACCCTGGCCGGAGCCCTCTGAGGAGCTGCCAGGCTGTTTTCCAGAGAGGCATCACCTTCCGCACATCCTCACACACTGTAGACGCCCAGGGCAGCCACCACGGCACTGGTAATGCCACAGGAAGACGGAAGCGCGTGTAGAGGCAGAAACACCAGCACCGTGTGATGTGAGACCAGGCAGAAACGGCCATCCCTTCTGAACCTCACAGAGGCCTGCCACACTGAACCGGCAAAATTAGCTAGCGTTCTTATAGCTCTGTTTCCCAAAGGGGCACATCAGCAACACAGATTCCAAACGGAAAGTTGATAAAAATCAGGTTTCTAGCACCGATCAAGGCTGGTGTGCATAGCCCAGAGACAGACAGCTATGGACGTGTCCTCTGCAAAGCCCTCTGAACCACAGTCCTCCTGGCTCTGCACTGCCCCTCTCCCCCCAATGTGGGAGAGGCTACACGCTGTCATACCCCAGAGGCAGGAGAACACGCGAGGGCTCCTGACTCAAGCACAAGTGCTCACACGTGTGTGGTTTTGCCTGAATTTTAAACACAGTGAGTTAAACTAATGACCAAGCCTACACTTTTCTTCCTGGGCTGCAATCTTAGCTGCTAAGATGCCACGCGGGGCTGTGGAGCGTAACGCACAGTCCCAGGGCTGGGGCTCACTGAGAGGAGGGCATGAACGCAGCCACTCAGGCCTCTGTTTACAGGGCAAAGCTAGGGGCCGACTCTGGGCTGCTGGGGTGGGGCAGGGCTTTCCTAGGGATACCTACACCTAGAGCTGTGAGGGGGATACGCCCTGCCCACATCCCACCCGGCCCAGCCCCCCCACG
>SJYA01003581.1:234115-271054 GCA_006410615.1 Neotragus moschatus | reverse complement strand
GGGGGCCCGCTGGGTGGGGAGGGGTGGTGGGGCGGGGAGGGGTGGTGGAGTGGGGGCCGGTGGGCATGGCTCCTCGCCCCTGCAGGGCAGCCTGCCGTCAGTGTGGGCCTTGGTGATTCATCTTTTCCTATGTGATAGTTAAAGTTTTAAAGCTTTTTAAAATAAAAGTGGGGTGACTAGAGGACTTTTGCTGCCTGTGCCTACATGGGGCTGGCTGTCACTTTATCGGGGTGGGGGTCCCCAAGCAAACCACGAGAGAGAGACAGCTGAGGTCCCGTGTGAGGCTTCTGTGACTGTGTCCACACAGACCCACTAGTTCCTGGAATAACTGCTGATCTATGGGTCCAGAGTATCCTCTGCCACAGCTGGGCCAGGTTTAAAATGCCGCAGGACTGAATAAGTTTTTAGTGTATGTCCCATGAAATATTTGGGACACACGTAAAAAGGTTGTTTGCTGTTTATGTGAAGTTCAGCTGTACCCGTTATCTGGCCGTCCAAGCATGAGAGGAAGGCAGGGGGTGTCCGCTGTGGGTGCTGACTCCCCGTCAGGCCACTCCTGACCCCTGAGGGTTAAACCACTCTGTTCAGGCCACGGGGGCCTGGAGCAGATGAAATGGGTCGAGAAAGGCCAGAAGTGGTGTTTCCTGCCCATGCTGCAGGCGACTGAAGTCTACAGCCGCCCGATGATGATGTGCTGTCCCAGGACACAAAGCCGGCGTCAGTGTCTGGGTGCAGTTCCAGGTCACAGACCAGGAGCGCCTGACGGCTCTGCCGGCCCTTCCAGGACATTCTGTGGCCAGCGCACAGGAAAGACCCGTCCTGCAAGTTTATCCGTCACGAAAGGGCTTTAATGTCCTCAGTGCATGAGGGCCCGAAGACACACTGAAGCGTGGACAGCCGTCTGCCCACACCCTTGGGGAAGCGGCTCCAGAGCGGCGGGCCGACGGTTCCCAGGGGCCGAGCCGCAGCCTGAAAGCTCCGACTTCTCAGGATCACGCTGTCCCGAGGCCGTGGGGCCGCAGGTGGTGGGTGCGCTAACTGCACTGACATGGTCTGAGGGAGGGGGTGCTCAGGATGAGGAGGGGCCTGCCCTGGCCATCAGGCAGCCAACCGCACAAAGCTAGACCGGCCCGGCGCTGGCCAGGCGGCTCTACAGGCCCAGAGGCAGTGAGCGGCGGGAGCAGGCCTGCAGGGAGACAGCTCTGCCTCCAGCGGCCCGGCCGAGCAGGTCCGCACGCAGGTGTCCTTGGCTGGAGACGGTCTCAGGAGGAAGGGAAGCCACAGGGTGGCCGGCGGCCCGTCTCACCCCGGGGCCCTGTGCCCTTCCCTCCTCTTGGATGCCTGGGACTCAGCACCTCCAGTGTGCAGGAGGGGACCAGCCTGGCCCCACCGTGACTGGCGGCTGTGGTGGGTCCAGCAGCTGGGCACTCAGGGAGACGGGCCAGGCCCCTAGTCTGGCCTCTCCAGGGGGGGCCACGAGCCCTGAGGCTGGGGTTTGCCAACCTCTGCACCAGCCCTGAGAAGCCAGGGCCTGGCCAGCTGCCGTGAAGGTGCCAGGAACCCCAGCCCAGCCCCTCTCCCGCTGCCCAAACTGCTGCCAGCTTGCTCGTCTGCGCCAGCGCCCTGGAGAGCCGTGCATCAGGGTGGACTCCATCTGGGAACCAACGCTGGACTCTTTCTGAGCGAAATGGTGCTAAAAAGTGGGCTGTTTCCTGCTGGCGCTCCTGACCCGGGGCAGGAGGTCTGGCTGGACCGGCCTCCTCCTCCCATGCTGAGCGGCTAGTGGGAGGGCTCACTGACCCACCGGGCACCGCAGCCGGCCTAGCAAAGCAGACACATGCCCGACTTGGATGAGGGGGCTGCCTCCTGCCCGGAGACGCCCTTCATGTCGTCCGGCATCTGCCCATCGGGCCGCCACACGTTCAGGTCCCCGAAGACGCCCGTCTCGATCATCTCCTCCTGCCAGGGAACGGGGCAGGTGCCCGAGGCGAACTCCTGGAAGAACTCCGTGTCCGCTTTGTCAAAGGCCACGCCCTTGACCGTGGAGAAGGCACCCACATCCTGGATGTTCTTTGCATAGACGGTCCTGGAGTCCGGGACGAAGGGCGGGGTCAGCATCCCTGCAGGGAGACAGGAGACCCCAAGCCTGAGNCGAGGCGAACTCCTGGAAGAACTCCGTGTCCGCTTTGTCAAAGGCCACGCCCTTGACCGTGGAGAAGGCACCCACATCCTGGATGTTCTTTGCATAGACGGTCCTGGAGTCCGGGACGAAGGGCGGGGTCAGCATCCCTGCAGGGAGACAGGAGACCCCAAGCCTGAGCCGACAGCCGGGGCCAGGGGGCTGCTTGCTGAAAGCCCCGTGTGTCTGCCCTCCCACACGCTGCCCTGGAGGAGACGAGCCATGAGATCCGCCCCCCTCCAGGGTGCTGAGCAAGGCTGGACACTTAGTCCAATTTGGACTCCCGCCATCATAACCCAGCCCACACCTGCCACCCCCTCCGCCCTCCCAGGAAGCCCGTCAGGAAGGTGGGCACTGTCCCAGCCTCACCACCCCCAGCCTGCTGTGCCCCCGGCCCCACACTGGGCTCCTGCCTGCAGGTGGACCTGGACACTCAGGATAACCTGCCCTCTCACCCCACCCTTGTCCACGTGGGCCCCGGGCTGAGTCAGCCCAGCCAGGTGTGGCCTTGGGACGAAAGTCCAGCTCCAGCTTGCTGGGTGCTGACCGCTCGGGCTGCTGGGCCCCCTGCACACCACCAACCCCACCCAGGGCTGGTCTAGGTGGCTCCCCGGGTGCTGGCATTTTCAGCTCGGCCGGGGCTGCCTCCACCCAACCCTTCCCTCAAAGGTGACTCCTACGAGAGTGTTGGGCCGTGAGGGCACAGGCTTGAGCTCCTGGGAGGTGGCTGGGGGGTGTGGTGGGTCCCCGTGTCTCTTCCTCAGACACACTGGCACACACTCATATGTGCACACACTCGCACACACTCACATGTGCACACACTCGCACACGCCTGTGCTCTCTTGCACCTGCTCACAAAAGACCTGGCAGCAAACTCAGGTTGGATGACGACTGGAGAAATCCTGCTTGACTTGGCTCATGGGTTCCCTAAAGGAAGCGCCCAGCCACGGGTTCGGGTGCTTAGCACAAGGGCAGGTCAGGTGCCTTCAACAAGACTCGTCCAACCCTTGCCACCTCCGAGGGAGCCCAAGAGGCCCGACCTGAGAAGGTCTGGTCCAGGGCTTGTTGTGACGAGTGGGGACGGGGCCTGTGGCATCGTTGGGCAGAGAACGCTGTGGGGGTTTTGCCCAGGCCACCCACCCCGCCAGCTTCACACTGAGCTTCCAGATGCCCATGTCGTGGGGTTCACCCAGGCCCAGCCCCCCATGGGCAGTACCAGCCTCCAGCTGCCGCCAGCTGACGTCTCTGAAGAGGGGGTGCACGCGGAGCCCGTTGCAGGAGCCGTCCCGGAACCCCAGGCGCTTCCCGGGGTCCTTCTGCAGCAGCGCCTCGCAGAAGTCCTTACTGGCAGGGCTGAACTTGTCGGGGTAGCTGACCGCCTGCTCCAGGACCCTCTGCTTCAGCTCCCTGTTCTCCACCTGCGCGGCGGGCACAGCCGTCCGCCAGTCACTCTGCAGGTCCCTCCCGCCACCCGGCCCCTGCAGCTGCAGACACGGCTGTGCCACAGCCCAGGCGGCCCGGCCTCAGGAGGGGCGCACACCACCCTCCCACGGACCGGCTCAGCCTTGCCGTCAGGGCATGAAACCCCGAAGGCAGAGACGGGCACTCCTACGACCTTCCCCTCTAGCTGCTGAGGGGCAGGTGTCCACAGGGTCCATGGGGCCACAGTTCAAGCCAGCTCCCCAGAGCATAGCGGCCGCTTCCAGTGGCTCCATCAGCAGGGAGCTCCCTGACAACTGCCCCAGAATTCTCTGCCCCACCTCAGACGAACGCTGACTGGGCCTCTCCCTGTCGGTCAGATTCGCCCTTCCTGAAACTCCTAAAACTTCGCAGGCGTGGGATCGCCCGCAGTCACTCTTCCGGGCCCACATTCTTGCATCCATCGTGACAGGTGTGAGACCTGCCTGTGTTGAGGGCGTATCCAGGGTCCCTCATCTCTGAACAGACCAAGGATGGACCACAGAACATTCGGAGGGACCACGATGGACCGGAGAGCGGGTAGACTGTGATAGTCCACTGTCTCATAAAAGCTCCTTGTGCTGGTCTTCACCAGAACACAGGGACCCTGGCAGGGCTGTGGGGTCAGCACAGGCCCCGAGGGGGCTCCGGTCCCGAGGCCAGCATGGACCCCATCCTGCTGCTCTTCTGAGCCGCAGTCGGGGAGACTCGCTGGTTCAAGGCAGAGGCCCAGACACAGAACAGCCCTGCGCGTTTGTCGAGGGGAGGTCCTTGCTCTTGGGGGACCCGGTTTGTTCTCTCAACTGTCTCGGGAGAGGTGCAGGGACCGGATGGGGTGCCCCTGGGTGGTCTGGCAGAAGAGGCGGACAGCTGAGACCTCCAGGCAGGCTGAGGGGCCGCAGGCACAGCAGAGGAGCCTCGTCTGAAGTGCCATCCACACTGGAGCCCTCACCCAGCTCTGAGCTGGCGGCGTGGCGCCAGCAAGACAGGCTGCTCTTCTTGCTCTGAACACGGACGGGGCTTCCGGAAGGCCTCTGCTCATGGCCCTGTTGGGCAGGGCAGAGCGCCCCAGGGAGGTGACAGGCCGCCCCCAGGCAGGAGTGGGCCTCCCTGGCCCAGAGCCTCTCAGTACCCACTGCCCCACTGTGCCTGGAGCAGGGCCTGCAGTCAGCACCAGGGAGGAGAGCCCCCAGGCCGAGCAGCTCCTGGGGCAGGGCTGGCATCTGGAGACCAGGGATGACGTCACCGTGTCCCCCTCCTGCCCAGGGCGGACCTGCCCCGAGAAACCAGTGTTCCCCCACGNTGCCTGGAGCAGGGCCTGCAGTCAGCACCAGGGAGGAGAGCCCCCAGGCCGAGCAGCTCCTGGGGCAGGGCTGGCATCTGGAGACCAGGGATGACGTCACCGTGTCCCCCTCCTGCCCAGGGCGGACCTGCCCCGAGAAACCAGTGTTCCCCCACGGAGGGCCACCGTCAGGTCAGCGGGGGTCGCTGCCCCCATGACCACCTCCCCCCCCACACACAGGACCGCTGGCGCTCCTACCTTCTCTCCGCGGGCTCGGAAGGGCCCTCTGGCCGCAATCATCTCATACAGCGTGACACCCAGCGCAAAGTAATCCACGGAAAAGTCGTACTCCTCTCCCTGCAGGAGCTCAGGGGCCATGAACCCTGGGCAGGAAGAGCGGGACTCAGCGGCCACCAAGAGGAGCAGACATCCCATCTCCCTGGAGCCAGCAGGACCCTTGTACTGTGACACGTGGGGCAGACCCCTGCCCCCTGGGAGGTGCCCCCCTGTCCTGAGTGTCCCCTAGGCACGGCCATTCCCACCCAGGATGGGTCTCGCCCCACTTTGTTGCCCACCGCAGATGGATTGGGCGTCTGAGGCTCACGAGGGGCCTGCAGGTTCGCGGGGCTGTGGTCAGAGGCAGGATCTCAGTTGCTGCCCAGAAGGGCACAAGAGGAGAGGCCAGAGCCCCAGTATCCAAAGGGCGGACTGGACGCTGGTGGCCTGCCCTCCGCCTCTGGGGAGCTGGGACCCACCAGCCGAAGGGGACACCCTGGAGCCCGCCCCGGCCTCCAGCCCTGGGTGCCTGGTGCAGAGGCCAGCCTGGCACGTGGGGGGGTGGACAGGCAGCATCTGTGGCCCGTGGGGCTCTCCTGGGGCAGAGGGGTACCGGGAAGTCGGGGGCTTCTGTCCTCCGATGACTGGACGTCCTCCCAAACCAAAGCTGAACATGTGTCTGTTTCCAGCCTCTCTGAGCCCTGCAGGGTCTGCCCGTGTTTGTGGCAAGTTCCCAAGGGGGGCGTGACCACAGGACATTCTCCCAGGGGCTGCAGGTCAAGTTCAGAAGAATCACTGGCCCCGAATGCAGCCTCCCATTAGGAAATTACACTGCCGTCCGGGTGCCGCAGACTCAAGAAAGACACGTTCACCAACCCCCGTTCTCCATGGAAACGTCCAGGAGGAGGCCCCGCGGAGACGCAGCGTCCCGGCGGCAGACAGCCTACTGGCCCCTGCCCTCCGCGCCGCCCGCTCGGAACCAGAGACACGGTCTTCAGTGGCGACGGTGAAAGTCGCCGCGTGAAAGAAGGATCGAGCGGGGACGAGGAGTGAACAGGGAGGGTGTCAGCTCCTGCGGGGGGGACCGCCCGTCTCCCTCTCCCCACGGCGCGACCAAGCAAGCCCCCTCTTGGGTGGACTGCGGCCGACCCGGGCTGGAGGAAGCGGGGCCAGGAAGAAAGGTACGGAGGGCTCCGTGAGGCCTCACTGGACACCCCCGACCCCAGGCCCTGCCGGGCTGCTCGCGGCCACATTAGCACCTGACCTTAAAGCCTTGGCAGTGCAGCCCGCGGACGGCCGGCGAGGCCTGCGCCCCCTGGCGGCCAGCAGGGCTTCCTGCAAGCGGGGCGGGCCACACCTGTGGTCTGGCAGCAAGGCCTGGCGCCCCCTAGCACCCAGCAGGGCCCCCTGCAAGCGGGGCGGGCCACACCTGCGGTCCAGCGGCGAGGCCTGCGCCCCCTGGCGGCCAGCAGGGCTTCCTGCAAGCGGGGCGGGCCACACCTGCGGTTCAGCGGCCTGCGTCCTGGCCCCGGGGAGGGGCCCCTGCGGCGTTCTCCTAAGGACGCGGTTCCGGGGAAGAGGCGAGAGGCATCTGCCTCACACGCTCACGCCCAGGGAGGAACCTCAGAGATCTGGCCCAAGGTCCAGAATATTCAAGACAGAACATTTTCCTAAATAAAGCCCTAGATGAGAAAGACCTACCGTGGGGACAGACAGCCCCCAAAGGAGCTGGGAGCACAGGACGGGACAGAACGGGACCCAGAGGCCCCAGTCCCGGGCTCCCTCTTTCTCCCCAGAGCTGAACAAGCGGGAGGAGCAGAGTTGCCGAGAAAACCTGCAGAAACCCAGGGCCGTCGGGAGCGTGCACGGCATGGCAGTCTGAGTGTGAGTCTGGGTGCCTGGCGGCCCCCAGAGCCTCAGTGGTGAGACCCCCACCCCGTCCCCTGGNCTCCCTCTTTCTCCCCAGAGCTGAACAAGCGGGAGGAGCAGAGTTGCCGAGAAAACCTGCAGAAACCCAGGGCCGTCGGGAGCGTGCACGGCATGGCAGTCTGAGTGTGAGTCTGGGTGCCTGGCGGCCCCCAGAGCCTCAGTGGTGAGACCCCCACCCCGTCCCCTGGGGGTGAGAGGGGATGGGGGCAGGACCCCCCCCCAGGCACGCTCGCGTGAACACACACACACACACACACACTCTGGACAAGGGAAGACCCCACTGCACAGCCTCCCCGTGGCCATGTGGTGTGGGGAAGGGTAGGCTGGGGCCCCCCGAGGCCATCTCCCCATCTGTCCCCCGGGATGCCCACAGCTGAGCCCTTGCCCAGCCCTTGCCCAGCGGCCCCTCCCTCTGCCCAGGCTCAGTCCACTGCAGCGCTGGGGAGCTTCCGTCCCCAAGGGTGGGCATGGGTGCCACTTCCACACAGCTCTGCAGGCCCCCAGCTGCTTCTCTGCGTACTCTGCAGATGAGGGAGCAATTTTCCAACACCAGCATTCACCATGCCCCCACCCCAGGCCCCAGGACCCCAGGACCTGGGACTCCAGGATGGGCCATGCCCCTTGCCCCCTCTGTGGATGAGGGAGCAGTTTTCCGACACCCCAGGGTTCACCATGCCCCTACCCCAGGCCATGGGACCCCAGGACAGGTCCTGCCCCTGCCCCCAGAGAGGCTGCACCCCCAGAGAGCCCTCACCTGGGGTCCCCGCATAGCCCTTGGTCTTGGTCTGCCCTTCCTTCAGCTCCACGGCCAGCCCAAGGTCAGAAATGCGGACGTTTCCTGGAGAACAAACACAGCTCAGGTCACCTACAGCCCCACGAACAGAGGCCCGGTCTTCCTGGAGCCGCGGGAGCCCTGGCCAGCTTCTGCACACACACACACGTGCATACCAGGCACGTGCGCGTGCACAAGTCGGCACAGGCACACACAGGAGACCCCACTCCTTGCTGTGGACAAACGGGGGCGTCCAGCAGCGCCTGCAGCTGGAGTCCAGGTCACTGGCCCCCAGCCAGCCTCTTCTGCGAGGTCTGCAGCCTCGGCCCGTGGGGACGTCGGGTGTCCGTCTGGCTTCTGATGGGCCCCCCCTTAGGGGGCCCTAAAGTCACTTACAGGAGGCCTTGGCCTCTGGAGTAGCTTTCTGATAAGAAGCCCAATCTGACTCCTCACAGAGGCAGCAAGGAAAGTGATGAGTAGGGATTTGGCCGCAGCCCTAACTGCTCACTAATAGCTCCACACACTCTCGAAGCCTGGACCAACTCCCTGCAGCCCTGGGCGCCCAGGTGTGCTCCAGATTTCCCTTGGGGGTAATCACTGAACGAACAATAAATAGACGTCAGCTGAGTCTGTGCTGTGGAACCATAATCAGCATTTATCAAAGCTGTTCCCTCCCCAGCTGATGACCTGTCAGGCTGGAGAGGGGAGGCAGGAGGGGAGGCAAGAGGGTACGGAGGCCGGGCCGGGAGGCAGGAGAGCAGGGAGGCCAGGCCGGGAGGCAGGAGAGGAGGGAGGCCGGGCCGGGAGGCAGGAGGGCAGGGAGCCCACCGCACCGTCATCGTCCAGCAGCACGTTCTCAGGCTTGAGGTCTCGGTAGACGATGTTCCGCTGGTGCAGGTGCTCCAGGCCGCTGACGATCTGGGCCGTGTAGAAGACGGCGCGCGGCTCCTGGAAGCCAGGGTTCTCCTCGTCCACGTTGTAGATGTGGTACCTGGGGGCAGACCGCGTGGAGCCCGTGTATCTCTGGCACAACCCCAAACCACGGGCCCGCAGTTCTGACGGGAAGTAAAATCTTGGGGAAACGGTGAGGGCTGAGGCTGCCCGGCCTGAGCAGCCCGCGGCAGAGCTGGGCTCCCGGCCCTGGTGCCCTCATCCTCTTCGCCCCTCTCCAGAGCCACTACCAGCAGAAGCAAGCGGTTCTCCCAGCCGACGCCCCCCACCCCCCGTCCTACCCTGGCCCACAGGGCTAGGAAACGGGCCCCAAAGCCACCAGCAGAGGAGCCAGACAAAGGGAGGTGCAGGCAGGCTGTGACCAGCCCAAGGCCGGCTCGACATGAGCGGCCCAGGAGCCTGCTCCAGTGTGGGTTGCAGCCTGGTGTAGTGGAGTGTGGTGCAGAATAATATAATACATGCAGGGGCATGTGGCGCAGCAGCCTCGCCCGGTGCGGCTAGGCGCAGCGTGCAGCGCAGCGCGGGGCCGTGCACCCGCAACATCGCGCCGCGATCCCGGCACCTGCAGGGCGCGGGGGGGGGGGGGGGGCAGGCAAGCGCCAAGGTCGTTCTCTTGTGGTTTGCACACTCCAGACCCTTTGCTCCTCCTCCATGAACATGCGCAGGTGACTCAGCCAGAGCCTCAGCCCCCAACCTGGAAGGGCAGCCGACAACTCACCTGGCCGAGTTTCAGTGCAAGAGCGCCTGGATGGGGGCTGGGGCCCAGCACGGCCCTGCACGCTCGGGAGGGACGTGTGAGTCCCTGAGTGTCTCAGAGGCCCTAGCTGACTCTCCGCAGCAGCCTCGGAGCACCAGTGTTTATCCTTATCCCCGTCACACAGACCAGTGCTGGCCAAGCGTGGCCAAGCTGCCCAGCTGACCAGCAGGTCCTTTCCCCCCTGAGAGCCCAGGGTCAGGCCCCCGGGTCCCCCACAAATCCAGACCCCCGGTGCTCCCCGCGGGCTTACAGCCAAGCCACAGTTCCAACGTCCCCACAGCGTACTTCCAGCTCTGCCATCGCCCCCAGGGCCCCCACATCTCACTGAGACCACGGACGCCTCAAGGACCAGCAACCAGAAGACAGAGGAGAAGGCTCGATGAGGACAGCACTTCTCCTCCTCGCCACTCTTCTCAGCACGTGGGCAGCAGCCCCTCTGGCCCTAGAGACCCTGCACAGTCAGCCAAGCCCTTCCAGCCCTGCTCCCCCGAGGCTGAGGGGAGCCTCACCGGAGGTCGCCTCCGTTCATGATGGTCATCACTAGGCAGAGGTCCGTCTTGGTCTCGAAGGCGTAGGCCAGAGACACGACGAATCTGCTGTGCACTCTGGCGAGGATCCTCTTCTCCACCATCGCGCCCTGCAGAGCGGCCAAGCCCCAGCTTCAGGCGGGAGAGAAAGGCCGCCCCAGACAGCCAAGCTCCCCCAACCGGAAATGTCCCAATAAAACACGGAGTCGCAGACGTATTTTTTCAGTTCAGTTCAGTTCAGTCCCTTAGTCGTGTCTAACTCTTTGCGACCCCATGAATCGCAGCACGCCAGGCCTCCCTGTCCATCACCAACTCCNTGTGGACAGTGAGACCGAAGCCCGAGGCCACACTCTGCGTTTCTACTGCCCTGAAGTTCCAAATCCATGACTGGGAACAGTGAGCAGGAAAGCCTAGGACCGCCCATTAAGAAACCCAAGAAATTATGAGTCCAAGCTAAAATGCTACAATTCCATGTGAATTTTTATCATTTTGCTGAAAAACTCTAAGTCACCCTAAAGAAAACAGCATAATGACTGGAGAGTTTCCATAATTCTTACCCTAGAAGAAACCTTCCGATTTGACCCTGTGGGTCCCTCAGAGTGAGTAGGACAGTGGATAGCTGGACAGCTAGAGCTGTGGGCGATTCCCATCAACCCAGCCACTTCTGACGTGTCTGTGAAGGGGCCTATGGTCCATCAGCCCTGCCTGGTGTGGCCTCATCGTGGAGGAGGGCGTCACGTCCCTGGGCAATGTCCGCTCCCTGAGGGGCCAAGGTCACGGCCCCGGCTACGTAGCTGCCAAGGCTTCTTGGTTCTGACCACACACCGCAGGGGTCTGGGGGTTGGTCCAGACACTCAGGCCACCTGGAGGTCAGCCTGCTCAGAAACTCGGGGCTGGGACCAGTGTCAGAGGCCGCCAAAGCTCCCCAGGCGACTCAGATGTGGCTCCGCTGCCCAGATATGGCTGTGGTCCTGCAGCCACAGTCGAGGCCCCCAGGATCCCCCGGCCCACCGGGCCCATCTGGGTCAGAACCTGCCTTAGAACAGCGCGCCCAGGGCCTGGCATCATTGAGTGAAAAGACGTCTCGCTGTAGGGCGAGACGATCCGGTGGATCCCTCTGTGGCTCTCCGGGCAGCATGAGAGTCGTCACCCGACTGCATGAGAGTTTCGGGACACTTGAGCCCCCAGCCCACCTCCTGGGGCGCCGGCAAGCTTGGCTTTGCAGCAGCAGCAGTGACAGAGACAGGCGCCCCCTGCTCCCACCCCTCCGGGACCCCCGCCGTCAACCTCAGGCTCCTGCCCCTTCAGCTCGAGCCTCTCGGCCACGGCTGGGCACCGGGTCCAGGCCCAGCCTCGCTGACCTGCTCTCCTGCCAGCCCCTCCCGAGAGTCTGCTGGTCTCCTTGCTGCTTGTTATCAGAGCAGATAAAGTTCCCCCCAAGGGCACACATGAGGAGGGGCTGGTGGTGGGGGCACTGCCCCGACATGCCCGGGGAGGCGGAGGAGGGCACCTTAACGGCAGGGCCGATAACACCTGCCAGGGCCTCCCTCAGCTGGGCGCCGCCGTGCCCTTGGGCTCCGAGGAGGAGACCTTAAAAGCCAGGTGCGTGGCCTCCCTGCAGCCCCGGCAGCAGCGGTCAGCGATGGCGGCGCTGCAGGAGAAGAAGTCATGCGGGCAGCGGATGGAGGAGTTCCAGCGCTACTGCTGGAACCCGGACACTGGGCAGATGCTGGGCCGCACGCTGTCCCGCTGGGGTCTGTGTGTGGGGCCCAGGAGAGGGCAGGGGCCACTCCGTGGCTGCCAGGGTCTGGTGGTCCCAGGGGCCCGGGAGAGGGCAGGGGCCGCCCCGCGGCTGCCAGAGACTGGTGGGCCCGGGGTCCAGACCAAGCCCCCCCAGCCTCTCGTCCCCACCGGCCGACCCCAAAGGCCTGCACAGGCCCTGACACCCCTGACCCCGGGTACCAGAGAGTGGAGGGCAGCTGAGGACGGGCCCCAGAGGCTCAGCCCTGGATTTCAGAGCTGTGGGTTTAAAGCTAGGTTCCCAAAACCGCACTCTTTCAGAAGAATTTTAAGTGAAGGGGTGTGGGGTTGTTGGGGTGAGCGTGTTCCGGGAGCAGGTGAGTGCCCCCCCGAGAGGTGAGGCGGTGGGCGCACGCACGCTCCCGGTGCCCGAGCTTCTGACCCGCCTGTGCCTGCAGTGTGGATCAGCCTTTACTACGTGGCCTTCTACGTGGTCATGACGGGCGTCTTCGCCCTCTGCATCTACGTGCTTATGTGTACCATCGACCCCTACACGCCCGACTACCAGGACCAGCTCAAGTCGCCAGGTAACCTGAGGCGGGCCCCGCCGACCCCCTGGGGAAGCCGTGGAGGCTCAGGCACCGGGGGACCAGGAGGTAGGGGGCGGGTGTCCCCCAGGGGATCCTCGCCTCCTCACCAGCAGGAGGCCAGCAGACCCAGGGCTGGGGTCTTGTCTAAGGGGGGCGGCCGCTCGCCATGCAGCAGCGCTGAGTCCCCTAACAAGGGGAAGCGCTGGGAAGACGCGCGGGCCGGGGACAGGCAGGCAGCCCCTCTGAAGCCTGGGGACAGCATCTGGACCAAGGCCTCCGCACACAGCCCGCTGACCCGGGCTGAGGGCAGACAGCAAAACAGAGAGAGGCAGGAAGGGTGAGGAAGGAAGCTCAGCTTTTCCAGCCCAGCGACTCGGTGTTTATCAACCCTGCGTCCTTAGTGCCTTCTGAGCAAAATAGTCCAAGACCACCCAAGAGCACTGCTGGGCTGTGCCTGGAGGCGGCAGGCCCGCCACCCTGAGCATCGTCCACAAGTCCTCGTGACAGCTGGGGTCAATCTTTACAGTCAGCCAACGGATCAAATGTGGAGGATCTCAGTGGAATCTCAGAACAGGACGTAGTAGACTACCGCTTGAAGCCACACCCTGATAGGGTTGTCTCAAACTCACAGGCTGGCAGGCAGGCTGAGGGCGGGCCTCTTGCAGAGGGAGCCCCAGGGCCTAACCAGGCCTCGTGCACCTGAGCGGCCCCCTGGCTACTGCGCCCTCGGGCCCTCCTGGGCGCACGGGGGAGGGCGGGGGGCCTTGGAAGCCCTGGCCCCAGCATACTGGGCGCTGCCCCCCAGGGCAGGCCAGCAGCACAGCACAAAGCCTAAATGTGCAGCCAGACCCCAGGCATTGCGTCCTCTCCGCAGGGGTGACCTTGAGGCCCGACACCTATGGGGACAAAGGCCTGGATATCTCCTACAACGTGTCCGACAACAGGACCTGGACGGGGCTCACACAGGCCTTGCGGCACTTCCTGGCGGGTAGGCGGCAACCTGGTCCTGGTCTCCACTCTCCTTTCCTGAGGAGCTGGGTGGGGGGCGGGCTGCTGCTCTGGCAGGACCACAGATGCGTCCCCCCCAGGCTACTCGCCTGCAGCCCAGGAAGACAACATCAACTGCACGTCCGAGAGGTACTTCTTCCAGGAGCACTTCCTGGCCCCGAACCACACCAAGTTCTCCTGCAAGTTCACAGCGGACATGCTGCGGAACTGCTCCGGCCAGCCTGACCCCACCTTCGGTTTTGCAGAGGGAAAGCCGTGCTTCATTATCAAGATGAACAGGGTGAGCCTGGGGGCAGGAGGGAGAAGGGACCCTGCCCTCCGCCCCTCCAGCCCCCAGGCTGGCCGGGGACCCTGCAGCCCCCACCTGCTTGACTGGCGAGCCGCAGAGCCCAGGGCAGTCCTGCGCGCGGGACGGCTGGGAAAAGCCAGGCGGTCAGCATGGGGAGGGCTCCTGGGAACCCGCCAGGGCCAGGCGCTGAGGGATGGGCCGAGAGGACCCAGCAAACCTCTGGAGGCCGCCCACAATGGACAGGGACCCAGGGGGCGTGGGATCTGGCAGCGGTGACGCTGTTGACTTTCCTCTCTGAGAGGCGGCGGAGGCCACAGACCTGTGCTCCTGCCGGGTCTGTTCCCTGGTGGGCACGCAGAGCAGGAAGGCCAGGGTCCCCGTGAGCAAGGAGGGTGCTACCCTGGGCCCTGGGCACCAGCAGAGGGACCCAGGGGCCGGGGCTCTCAGAGGCGGAGCCAGGCGGGGTAGGGAGGCGCAGAGGGGCAGCTGCACACGGGTGGGAGGCAGGTGCCGCGCCTTGGGCTCTGCTGACCGTCCAGCTCTGCCACCCGGCAGCCAAGACCGCAGGCTTGAAGCAGAAGGGAGCACACCTGCTGAGTCCTCAGAGCAGGACCCCCAGGCCCCCCCCCCTGCACTCACAGCCGCTCCCTTGCAGATCGTCAAGTTTCTCCCCGGCAACAGCACGGCCCCCAGGGTGGACTGTGCCTTCCTGGTGAGTGACCCACGGGCCAAGGCTGTCCTGTTCGGGCTGGGAACCCCTCGGGAAACCCTGATCAGGCTTCCCCTAGAAACAGCTCAGGGGTCGCCTAGGAAACCAGGTGCGCAGGTGGCAGGAAGCTTCACGCTAAGTGGTTTTTATCACACGNCCAGGGTGGACTGTGCCTTCCTGGTGAGTGACCCACGGGCCAAGGCTGTCCTGTTCGGGCTGGGAACCCCTCGGGAAACCCTGATCAGGCTTCCCCTAGAAACAGCTCAGGGGTCGCCTAGGAAACCAGGTGCGCAGGTGGCAGGAAGCTTCACGCTAAGTGGTTTTTATCACACGGATGGAAACCCAGTAGGAAAGAACAGCATTTTGTTTTGCTTCAAAAAAGCATCTGAGACAGTGTATTCTCAACACACTTCAGGATGTCTGTGGCAATTTGGAAAACCCAACTCACTTCCACCACCCTCTTTTGTCCTTCTGTTTGCTTATTTACCAAACGATGCTGATTAACACCAGTGCTGTTGATTAACAATGTGAGTTTACGTGCTGCCAAGAAGTGCCATTAATTTAGTCCAGCTTTTCTCAAAATGCGTTTTTAAGTACCACATGGATAAAACTCAATTTGTCTTCACTGAGTGCTTTCTACAGTTTGTTCTCAGTTGCACCTGGGCCCAGGCTCTTTGCTGTCTGCAGGGACCCCAGGTGGCTGCACACTCTGGTGCCGCCCCCCGGCCACAGGGTGCATCCTGCCCCAGCTTCCCATTTCCAGCTTCCCTGACCACACACTTGTAGGCTGACTTGACGTTTTAACTGACGCCAAAGTGCCACTTCCTGCTCTCGGATGGGCTTGGGCTCCGTCGGGCCATGCGCAGACCCTGATGGTGGACGAGGGCAGCCCCGGCAGCAGGCGGGCCATGCGCGTCTCAGGCTGCCAGCCCCACACACTCGGCCCTGTCGCCCCTTTTATCCTAAGCAGGTTTAATCTGGAAGGCACGACTTTGGTAAGTCGCCTGGGTCTTATGAACTAACAAGTTGCACCACGAATGGATTCCCGGTTGATGATACAGACTAGATCTGTTCATGCCAGCTGCTCGTGCAGTCACCTGCTCTGCACGCTTGCACACACGCAGACACACGTGCAGAGCACGCATGGAGACGTGCGTGCACTCGCCCGGGCCGGCCTTTCTCGCAGCAGGTTCTCATCCGCAGGACCAGCACCAGGACGCCCCAGCTCTGCAGGTGGAGTACTTCCCGCCTGGCGGCTCCTACAGCCTGCACTACTTCCCCTACTACGGGAAGAAGGCCCAGGTACGTGGCCCAGGGCCCGGCAGCAGCCACTACTTCCCCTACTACGGGAAGAAGGCCCAGGTACGTGGCCCAGGGCCCGGCAGCAGCCGCCGCTCACGAAGGGGAGGCCGGAGACGTTTGCCTCTGCAGGGAAGCCAGGCTGTGCTTAGCCCGCCCGAACTGCTCAACCTCCGGGGGTCTCCCAAGCCCCCGTTCTCACCCAAAGTCGACATCAAATCTCATCCTTATCTTCCAAGGGCCTCCTTAGACCACTGCGTGTCGACCTAAAATCGTTTCCGCAAAGCTCTTGCTTTCTCCTCTGCGCTGCTTAAGTTTTATCAGGCATAGTTTGACGTCGCATTTGTCACGGGGCGTCCCTCTGGGCCGGGTCTCCTCATGTCTAAGCAGGAGACGTCTGTGACTCAGTGAGAGCCCCGCCTCTGTGCTGAGCACCCAGCCGCGCACCCAGCCGCCCTCTCATGAGGACCCTAACTGGCATCTCTTCAGCCCCACTACAGCAACCCGTTGGTGGCCGCGAAGCTCCTCAACGTCCCTGAGAACAAGGAGGTGGTTGTCGTGTGCAAGGTCCTGGCGGAGCATGTGACCTTCGACAACCCCCATGACCCTTACGAGGGGAAGGTGGAGTTCAAGCTGACCATCCAGAAGTAGCGGGGCCCAGGCTGGCCCCCAGGCACAGGGCGACCCCAATGCCTCGTCCAACGGAACCTGGCACCAGGGCGGCCCAGCGCCAGACAGCCCCTCGCCAGGCTCGGACCATCGAGATCCCGTCAGACCTCTTGCCTTTGAGGCAGGTTTGTAGCTTCAAAAACAGGCTCACACGGGGACCACAGGGTGGCGGCTGCACGGCTAAGACACGACAGGACGCACCTCGCCGCGTGGAGCGCACCACTCTTACTGTGACTTGCTGCTCCTGTCTGTGACTGTGAGCACCAGGAGCCTGACTTAGGATTCCAGGCATTCTAGACGCTGGCTTTAAAAAATACAGCTCCTAAACTGTAAAGATCAAGTTTATTAAATTTCACTCTTAACCTACATAAAAGAGTCATGTCTTTCCTGATGATGGGGAAGAGTTAACTGAAAAAATGGAATGAACTAAAATGTATTAGTTAACTTAAAAAGAATTAACTAAAATTAACTAAAAAATTCTCTCTATAACAGTTTCAACTACAAGTCGGGTAAGTTATGTACCAGCGTGGGAGGGGCATCCCCAAGGACGCGGCCAGGAAGCAGGGTGTGGCCACGTGGCGGAGCCTGGACCCCAGAGGTGGCCTTCCTCCCAGCACAGTCTCCCCTCCAACCTCCAGGGCAGGGGTCTCCAGCCCCAGCCCATTCAGAAGCCCCCCAAACCAGAACTTTCTGTCCCAACGACATATCTGCTATTATTATCTGCTATAGCCCCCAGAGGAAGCCCCACGGAGCCAGGGGACAGGGGCTCTGGCTGAGGACGTCCTCCCTGCTGACCCCGCGGTGGCAACTCTGAGCCATGTGGGAAATGTCAGGTCAGGGACCAGGCCATCTTGGGGATGCCACAACACACGGGAGGTCCGAGGTCAGGGGTATAGTCACCCCGGAAATGACTCCAAAGTCTCAATGGGGCCCGTGGGGTCCACACACAGTAGGCAGCCTGCCCAGTTTCCCCCTACAGACCCCAGAACGCAGGGCTGCTGATCCACTTCAGGGGGGATGGGTCCAGCTGCTGAGGGACAGCCCCTGCCGGGGGCGGGAGGGGAGTACACGGCCTCAGGACTAGCTCCAGCCGGCCACAAGGCGCCTGTGGACAGGAGGGCTGGACCTGCCCGTCCAGTTGCTGCTGAATACACGGGCTGACCAGCCCCTAGGGTAGGGGAGGCCAGGCTCCGGGGTCAGAGGTCAGAGGCCTGGGTTCAAGTCTGGATGCTTCTCCCGCCAGGCCTCGCACCAACGTCACCGAGGCTTCAGGTGACCATTGGGGCCTTGCAGGAGCTTGCGGACACCCCCAGGGACCGCCGCTGCACTAACACCAGAGTTAGGGCTTGGCCTGAGCCACCCCAGGCCGTCCTGTCTACAGAACTCAGGAGTCACTGGCTTATAACTGATCACCCCAAGAGGTCACAGGCCACCACTGCGGGGACACGGGGCAGAAGAAGGCTGGTGCGGAAGCCCTGAGGTGTGGCACTCCAGGGTGCCCAGGCCGCGGCTGAGTGCCTGCCAGGAAAAGTGCTGAGGTGAGGGTGCCCGCGCCTCACCCTCGCCCACGCTCCCCTCCCCCGCCACAGACCCTCAGTCCCTGCCCCCAGGTGTGTCAGCTCTGCAAAGCCCTGGACGAGCAGGACCACCTCGCTGGGGCCCCAGCTGCAGCTGTGCTGGGCTTGTCCTCACCCACAGGGTCCACCCTTGGCCACACGCTGCTCGTAACCCCTGCACGTGACCCACACTCACCCACACGTGGCCCGCCCTTGCCCACTCGTGACCCGCCCTTGCCCACTCGTGACTGTCCCTCACCTACATGTGACTGTCCCTCACCCACGTGACCTGTCCTCACCCACACACGGGCCGCCTCACCCACATGTGGCCCGCCCTTGCCCACTCGTGACTGTCCCTCACCTACACGCGACTGTCCCTCACCCACACGTGGCCCGTCTTCACCCACTCGTGACCTGTCCTCGCCCACTCGTGGCCCTGACGCCGCCCCTCCCTCTGCCGCATCCCTCAGCACACAAGTCCGTCACAGTCAAGATGACAGGTTAAGCTGCCACACTGTGGGGGCCAGGACTGCTCGAGTCCACACCTTGTACTGAACCTCTGCTCGTAACTTCCGACAACCTGGACGAAGCACTGACCTTGCCCGTCTTGCCATCTCACTCTTCTTCTGAAAGTCAAAGCCTTAAACTCTGTTTCAGCTCCTGCGACCCAGGAGGAAGGTGAGGAATGGCTGGCCTGGCCATCTTACTGCAGGCCCATCACCTGCGAGGGCGTCACCCCCGTCCTTCTGCCCCAGCTTCCCTGTGCTTTTGATCTTTTGGGGATGTGTCTGCAAAGGTCATGTTTCATTAAGGGTTCAAACGTTAAAGGCAGTGGTAATATTCACATATCCTAGGTTGTGTCTCAGTTCAGTTCAGTCCAGTTGCTCAGTCGTGTCCGACTCTCTGCGACCCAGTGGACTGCAGCACGCCAGGCCTCCCTGTCCATCACCAACTCCCAGAGCTTACTCAAGCCCACATCCACTGAGTCGGTGATGCCATCCAACCATCTCATCCTCTGTCATTCCCTTCTCTTCCTGCCCTCAATCTTTCCCAGCATCAGGGTCTTTTCAAATGAGTCTGTTCTTTGCATCAGGTGGCCAAAGTATTAAAGCTTCAGCTTCAGCATCAGTCCTTTCAATGAATATTCAGGACTGATTATATTTAGGTCATGTCTTTTTTACAACCACATGGACTGCAGTCCACCAGGCTCCTCTGTCCGTGGAATTCTCCAGGCAAGAACACTGCAGTGGGTTGCCATTTTATCCTCCAGGGGACCTTCCTGACCCATAGACAGAACCCATGTCTCCTGCACTGAAGGCGGATTCTTTATCACCGGGCCACCTGGGAAGCCCCAAGGTGGAGTATGATTCTTCCAAAAATAAGACAAGGAACAGACGCTCTCCCCACCACCAGCCACAGAGAGGAAGCACCACTTCGGCCATGTCCTAGGGACCACCTTCCTCACCCGCCCCCGGGGCGGTGCAGGAGAGGCGGGGGCCGTGGCAGGTCCTGAATCTACCGCAGGGCCTGCACCCGCTCCTCCCTGCAAACAAGGGCCTGGTGGGGGCAGATGAGCTCCAAAGAGCATCCCGAATCACAGGGACACGCAGCTTGTTTAAAATGCCCATGCGCACTTTATTAATAAAAACTAACAGTGCCAAGTTAAACAAGTCGAACAATTAAAGTCTCTTTATTCCACAAAATATTACAGAAAAGTTTATTTGTGTTCCAATAAAAAGACTATTATTTTAGAACAGGCAGCTAACAGCAACTGCGCAGTTAATGGTTCTTGGTGAATACATTTTAAGGGAGACTACTGCCTGTCCTGAAATTCTTTTTTCTTTTTATAAAAAAAGAACTATTAAAAATGATTGACAAATTTGAGTAAAAACCTGTTAAAACATTCTCTATATTTAATTCAACTTTATAATAGATTACAGGAAGATGCTTATGAAACAAATGCAACATTTGCTTCAGTACATGTCTTTAAATGATAGACTTATAAGTATGTAAACAACTATATAATAAAAAGTTTCCAAACGCTGCCTGTAAGAAATCAGGCAAACTTCACCATAAGCAATAAACCCTTCCAAGCTTCAGTCTCCACGGCTGCACCAGCAGGGCAGTAAACTTTTACCAAACGAAACAAACAAGAACAAAAAGGGACACAGAGCAAAACCAAAGTGAAAGCCCGACGGAGTCACGCAGTCAATATAACTTAAGGGGAACAAAGTCATAACGAAACGTCGAGAAGCAGAGCTGGGCGTTGCCGGGCCCACGGTGCCCCCCACGGGCGCTGCGCTGGGCCCGCTGGGCGGCATGGAGGCAGCACAACTTCTCCAGCAAACTCGGCAAACTCTGAGGGGGCAAAATGGACTCTGAACTTAAAAACAGCAAACGAACACACAACATCCGCAAGAGCAGAGGTCGTGCATCGGTGTCACACACAGGCGGCTCGTCGGGGCCCCGGAGCGCGCGAGCAGCTTGTCAGAAGCGCCCTGAGCCAGGGGTGGGGGTCGGCGAGCTCTTCTGGGAGGAGGCGCGGAACGCAGGCCTTGCCCCACGCGCTCCTGGCCGCGGGCGGGGGCTCAGTCCTCCTCCTCGTTCTCGTTGAAGTCCTCGTCGTCCTCGTCGTCCTCGCCGACGCATGACACCGGCGTCTCCACCCGGGACCCGCTGTACTGCGACCCACTGGAGCTCGTGGCCAGCGCCCCGTCTGCGCCGTTGGCCAGGTCGCTGCAAGGACAGGGACGTCAGGGGCCGCATGGAACCCGCCTCTCCCAGGCTGAGTTCGCCGTTGCCCTGGCCCAGCACGGCGCAGCGAGCGGCTCGGGCGGGCTCCCGTTTCTCACCGCGCCAGGAACAGAAGTCTCAGGGCACCAACTGAGACCCGAGACCCTCCTCCAAACTCTGCCCACCACGCCCTCCGGGGAGGAAAGGAGTGGGGCGTGTGAGGCATCTGCGTGCATTCACGCGTGCGCACACGGTTCTCCAACACTCAGCATGTTTTCCTTTTGGGAGAAAATCACACGCGTGTGTCTTAATACCTTTTACTGGTGTTTACTGACGCTGCCCAACAAAACCTAGGTAGGATGTATCACGCTCTGACAAAGTAACCCCATATCTGGGAAACCCCCATCTAGCGACCACATTGGAAAGAGTGGAAAACAGGCTGAAGCTGCGGCTGCCTGCAGCCAGGAACCCCTGAACGCACGACCAGAGAGGGTGGCTCAGTAAACCAGGGCCCCAGTGTCAGCTTTTCTTCTGAAACGGTACTGGCTTTCATCTTGTTAAAAATACTGACGAGAGCCCGAAAGTTCATTAACAGAAAGAAACTTTAAAAAACACCCGAATTCCACCTCCCGGAATAACCAGTGTTCAGATTTTACAGGCTGGGCCACGCACAGTGGCAGATTCAGAATTTAAAACCAAACCAACCTCTGTCAAGACGCAACTAGGCGCAGGCACCCCGCGAGGGGCTGGGCGCTGGGACCCTCACAGGGAGCCTGCCCCTCGGGCGCACTGAGGCTGAGCTGGGGTCAAGCGGAGGCCACACAGCACCGTGGCCGCAAGCCTTCGAGGCAGGAGCACACAGCGTTTACTAGCCAATCCGGTTTTGTTGGACCTACGTGCTGCTGACTTCACACGTATGAGAAATGAGACATTCTTTAACGTTCAGAATTTATGTAAACACGTATGAGGCCCAACGTGATACTACACAAGACCACTGTTCTGTCCATACTCACACGGAAATCACCTTATGCTTATCTTTAAAACCAGGAGGCACGCCGAGGCCTGACCTGGCCCTGCTCTGGGGGCCTGTGAGGTCACGGCTCAAACACACTCTGACTGAAATGACAAAAGTTCCTTCAACACGTAGAGGAATGCACGTGGTAGACGGTAAAATGAGAAAAGGCAGCGAACTACACACACATTGCGGCTTCAAGTGTGTTGCAAAGAAAAGGGAAAAAACAGATGGAGAAACAGCCTGTCCCTCAAGCTGCCGGCCACACAGCTCAGGGGGTTTTGCTGCCACTGCACTGAGTTACTTTAAGAGAAAATAAAATCCATGTACCACTACTGATATTTGGGGGGGAAATCTCATCCGGACAAACAGCTTCTCTGCCCAGAGCACGAGCTCCGGACGCCCCTGGGGTGTTCGCTGCGCAGGAGCCTTCTCCAAGCAGGGCGGAGGCTGCTCACATGAGACCCGGGCCTCCCGCCGGGGAGGGTGACCACGCGCTCCCGGGGGGCGCAGTTACCTGGCAGACAGCCGCGTGCCATTAGAGGTCGACAGGGCCGACGCGACAAGCACACCGCCGAGGGATCCCTGAGCCATTTCTGCAGAGAGGAAGAAAACGAGGCAATCGTCACGAAGCGGAGCCCGCAGGACTCTGAGCCAGGGCAATGGCTCCGGACCCCCGGCACCCCTCCAGAGAGCCGTGATGAGGGCACTGCAGGGCCGGGAAGGGACACAGCCTCCAGGGAAGGATGGGCCGAGGGCGGACGGCTCCCCCACCCCTCCTCCTGGACGCAACCCTCCCCTCCTCCCTGCCCAACCAGAACGCCAAGCACAGGTGGGCAGCAGAGGTCAGCGGGGCAGCTGCTGGCGTTGGGGGTCGGCGGGTAGGAGATGCTTCACAGACGTCCTGCAGGGCTCGGGAGCCCCCAGGTCACCCAATGCAGGGCTCGTGGGGGATCTCACCAGAGGGGCACAGGGAGGCCTCTCCTCTCACCAGAGCTCCCCCCAACCTCCGCCACGATCCCCAGCTTGGCCGAGGGGGTGGGAGGCAGCAGGACAGACTCCAGGACTCCTGCTCAGCTGAGAACCCTACAGGCACCCCCTCCCGAACCCCGAGCCCTTTCAGCCCCCATCCCCCTTGCTTCTGCTGCCCCCGCAGGCAGGTGGCCCCCAGGCCGCTGACCTGTCACGTAAGGCTCCAGTGCCTTCGGCACCAAGCTCCTGGCCACCCTCAGGTCCTCGGGGGAGCAGCTGCCGGACTCCAGCCCGCAGGCCATACCCATGCGCTTCAGCACCTCGATGTCGTCATGAATCTCAAACGTGTTGTCAAAATTGAACAGGTACTCAAACCTGGAGGCGACGGTCACCGTCAGAAAAGCACCATCTCCAGGACGGAGCCAACGCCTGGCTTGGGGCCCCGAGCCCCCAAACCGTCCCCAGCACACAACCCACCCATCGGAGGCAGCGACGCCCCCGGGACGGGCCCCAGGTGCCGCCTGCCATCCTCACAGGCCCGCCGCCCTCCTTTCCAAGGGGCTGCACAGCCGGGGGAGGAAACCCGCCAGTGAACTCCCTGGGAGCCTCGCCAGCAGCCCGTCAGACACGCAGCGCGGGCAGAGCCCCCCCTCGCGGCCTACTTGTCGTTGGAGATGCTACAGTCGATGACCGTCTTCTTGCTGGTGTTCACGATGATGAAAGGCAGGTGGATGACCGAGTTGGGCGGGGGCGGCCGGCTGGCCTGCTGCTCCACCTGGCGGTTCCTCTGCACCAGGTTCTTGAAGGCAATTTGCTAAAAAAGACGCACAATTGGCACACGCTGATACCCGCGGCCACTGAACAGTTCACCTCTCCCGGGGCACATGCGGCGGCCCTGCCCGGCCCCAGCCAGCACTGAGAAGGCTGGTCCCCTGAGAGGCTGGAGTAGCTGCCCAGGGAGCCGCCGGCTGGGAAACGCGCCCAGAACCAAGTGCCTGGAGGGCAGACCCGGGCTTGCACCGAGCGGCCTCCGGCAGGCGTCCTAACCTGCAGGATAAGCTCCTGAAGCTGTGACTGCTTCTGTTTTATTCTTTCCAGTCTCCTCTGTCTCTCCACCTTCAAAGACCAAACACCAAAACAAAACCGTAACGGTTCGTTTCTGAAGCATATTTTAAAATCCAAGGCAACATGGTCACCAAAGACACGAGCCCTGAGCCTGATGGGGACCAGGGGTCCAGACGAGGCAGCTGCTGCCAGGCACACAGCCGGCTCCTCCATATCAGGACTGTGCCGCTTCCACCCGACTTCCCCTCCGCTAGGCGTGGATATGACATTCTTTAAAACCCCCACAGGCTGAGATGCAGAGTGTCCCCCCCCCCCCCCCGGGCCATCAGCCTCCAGCCCCGGGTCACCACCAGGGGCAGCACAGATGCGCCCGGCACCCCCGGGAGGCAGCCAGGAACCCCCAGGCTCTGGCACTCCTGGGCCCACCTGGCACCCTCAGGCCCGCCCGGCACCTCCAGGCTCTGGCACCCCCGGGCCCGCCCGGCACCTCCAGGCTCTGGCACCCCCGGGCCCGCCCAGCACCTCCAGGCTCTGGCACTCCTGGGCGGAGTTGGTGGGCAGGCCGATCCACTTGATTTCCTTCTTCTCCTTGGAGATGATGTTCATGGCCATGAGCACGTTCAGCGCGTCGTACACGCGCCTCCGGATGTTCTTCTGGTCGTAGGCCTGGCAGAGACGCGGGGGTTCCAGACGGCCCAGGACCGTGTGCGAGCAGCACGTGAGCACGGGACGCTGGGCACACCTGAGGCCACGCGCTGACCCCCCGCCCAGGGCAGCCCCCACGCGGCCCACAGGAGCGAGCAGACGCCGCGGGAATGCGACAGCTTCCCGGCACCAAGGGGCCAAGAAACGTCCTTCCCAAGGGTTCTGGGGTGCTTCTGCACCCGCGGGAGGCGGCGGGGCGGCCTCTCCAGGGCTCCAGGGCCTCCTGCGCACCCGCGGGAGGCGGCGGGGCGGCCCGCCTGGTGCACTCACCGACTCGCTGGGCAGGATGTGGCTGTCGGCCGCGCTGAACTCGGCCACCAGCTCGTCGGCCACCTCGTTGTAGGACGTGGTCCCCTTGCGCTGCACCTTCTCGCACACCTTCATGGAGAAGTGCCGCAGCCCCTTCCCGTTCTTCTCTCCTTTCCGGTTGCGCTTCCTGCGGGACAGCACGCAGCGGCCGTGGCCTCAGCTCACAGCACGGGCCGGCCACACCCGCGTCTGGCGGTCGGCTCCTGCCGCCAGGGGCCCCCATGGGCCATGCCCAACAGAGGAGGGGTGGGAGCCTGGCTCCAGCCCCCGTCCAGGGACCCCCCTCCTTGAAAGGCCGCAGGACAAACTTCCATGTGGCCGCACCCCACGCATCTCTTCAACTTTAGGGAAAAGCAGGGCAGGACCCGGGACACGCCGGACTGGTGTCCAGATGCTAAACGGTGCTTCTTAATAAAACGTCCTCAGACGTGAGGAGTCACAGAAGTTTTGCAGCAAATTTCAGAATTTGGGGCAAATGTGGCCCGGCTGAGATGAGGCCACGTGGCAGCTGGGAGGGAGACCCAACACCTGACCTTCTACGTCGCCACATCAGGGGAAGGGCTGCCCAGATTCCCCACTGAGGGGTTTTGGGGACTGATGGCTGTTACTTTAGAATGAGTAGCTTTTTGTCTTAAAGGACAGTCGCACAGCTGACCTCTGAGTAAAACTGTTTCATGTTACTTTGCTTTTGGAGGAAAGGGTCAAGGCAACAGTGTGACCACGGCACAGGGCTGCTCACAGCCACGTTTAGCAGCAGAGGGAGAGGAAGACCGCCCGTTTCCTGGGGTTCCACAAACGGTACTTTCCAGCATGGACAGTGTGCTTAGAAGCCGGAGCCGACCCCCTCAGTGGAGCCACCCCCGCCAGAACTCAGGGCGGCTGCCCGCGGCCTGGCCTCTTGAGGCCACACGGAGCTGCTGCCCGCTCCTCCAGCACGCCGGAGCCCACGCGCACGCAGAGGCTGGGTGGGGGGAGTTCTAGGCAAGTGCTCACCCGGCAGACCAAGGTGAGGGCTCTGAAGGCTGGTTCTGGGAGACAAAGTGGGCGTTAGGGGTGTGTGGGCTCCCTACCACGATAGTGTTTGGCGCTGCAGGTCTCTGAGGCGTGCCAATCACCTACATCAAGAGAGACAATTCAGAACAGTCAGAATCCCCCACGCACGGTGCTGCCGCCTCAGCAGCTCCTGTCACCTAGGGCCGCCGCTGAGTGTCACTGACCAGGGGCTGGAGGAGGGTCCCGAGAGCGTCCGGAGCCCCGGCTGCCGTCCGCCTGCTGCACACGGGCAGCTGGCGGCAGCTCCGAGACCCGCACACCCGGCTTTCACCTCCTTCCCCCGCGACCCGGACAGAGATGAGACTGCTTCACTGGGGCAGCAACGAGCCACGAAGACGAAGAGGGAGAGAACCCAGGGCCCGCGGGGCTCACTGCGGCGCCCGCCCACCCACGCAGGGAGCCCTGGGCACCCCAGCCAGCGCAGGACGGGGGCAGGGGGCAGTGCCACCGGGGCGGAGGCAGGCGCCCGCTGCTCGGGCACAGACACCCGGCCCAGAAGTCCTGACCCGTGGCCCCACGTTCACGGGGCATGCACACACTGCCTCATCCAGCCAAGCAGGAGCTCAGCTTCCCAGGGACTCGTGCCTGAGCCCAGAAACCACTCAGAAGCGGTGCTTCCCGGTGACCGGCAAGGGAGCCCCAGGCCCCCCGCACTGGGGGTGGAGGGCGGGCCACGGCTGTGCTATTTTAAGCTGGATGCTCCCACTAGTCTGCTGCTTAGCAGGATAAGGGCTACCTGCTGCAGCCCTGACACAGCTGACCTGGCACTTTGCAAATTATCCCTAAGCCCAGGTCACCTATGAATATCAACGATCCACAAACCGAGGAAAGGAAAACAGCTCAGCTGAATTCCAGTCTCTTAATCCACGTTCCCAGTGATCAAAGCATCACCAGCGCTCCACCCTCATTCAAGAAACGTGAAATCAAACAGCGCGTGTTCTAGAAGGCGGTCAAACGGCACACGTGTCCCAGACTGGACCAGGGTCGGAGGCGAGAATCCGAGCCGAGGCCTCGCGAGTGAGCGCTGAGGGGGCCCCGGACCACGGCTCATCCCCTCGAGAGCCGTCCCTCCAGCGCTCAGGAGAACGGGCTCGGGACGGCGGCCCCACCCACAGCCAGGCTGCTGCTGACCCCCCGCCTCGGTCCCTGCCCGCCCTCCCGGAGGACACCCCGCTCAGCCACAGCTGCTCTGCGTGGAGAGCAGGTGCCCACAGGCTGTCCATTCCCAAGGTGGCCTTCCTGGACCACACGGGACATGGGGGTGGGCAGTGCACCCCATGCCCGCGGGCAGTACCTCAGCCTCACAGAGGGCCCTGTGGCGCTCATGCCACCCTCACACCCCGATTCCCACTGCTCTCCACCGACCAACCCCCTGTGAGAACCCCCAGCTCTCTGCGCCCGGCCTCTGTGTGCAGCTAGAGAGGCACCGGGGTGCAGGGAAGACCGTGCCGCCTGACGAGCTCGGCCTGAGCCGGCTCTGGGAAGCCGCGGGAGCGCGTCCGCTGAGGGGCTGAAGGTCGGGACACCGACTGGAACCTCCTGCTACTTAAACTGGAAACAGCAGGAGAGCTGTCCCTAACTCCCTGAGCCACTCTCAGCCGTGACTCTGCTACAACACAACACACAGTACCTACAAAATAAAATAATGTGAGTTATAGCTTCCATCAGAAAGACGTTTATTGAGTGTCTGTGATGTTCCAGGAAGGCCCCGGCCTCCACATACTATGAACTTGGAGTGTCGCAGCAAAGCTGCTGAGCCAACGTGGGCACCGTCATGGTGGGGCTGAGCGATGGGTCGTCACACACCTGCCGGGGGCCAGGCCGCAAGCGCAGGTGGGCTGCGAACACCCTGCCCCTCATGGCCACGGGTCACATCAGGAAGAGGCCATCGACCCTGAGGGCAGGAGCTGGTGGGCTCCTGGGGGACACCAGGCAAGGCCCCAGGAGTCTGACCCCTCCCGTCAGCCAGGAAGGCCAGAGAAGCCAGGGCCTGCATCCACAGAGCCCCGAACCCACGGGAGGTTGGCCTGGATGCCAGCCCTGAGTCCTGGGCAGGCAACAAGCCCTGGCCCAGGAGCAGCCGGCCCACCCTAGAGCACGCACCGCCCAGCAGACCCCATGAAGGCAGAGGCAGGATCGGCCGGGAAGCCGCGGGCAGGCAGCCCCGAGCCGGGGGCGCCCGGCACTTGCCCCGCACCAGAGACCATGGCCTCCGACGGCAAGCCTCTCGGCCTTACCACTTGCTGAGCGATGTTGACGTTGGACTGTCCAAAGGTCTTTGGCAGGAGCTGCTTCCCGAGGGAGTTCACTGTGGAGGGGTGGACGGCAACCAAGGATACCACACCTGCAACACAAGAGGCGCCCTCACAGTGGCCCCGAGTCTGGCTCAAGGCGTCTGCACCAGCCGACCGCCGTTCGGGCGACCCTCCTGCCCTGGGCCACATCAGACCCACAGGCAGCTGCAGGCACCTCGGCTGAGCCTGACTCCCAAACCTGGCGGCTGTGCCCACACCGCCCTCTCCCGACCACCGGCCCTGGCACACACCAGGCCCTTGTGTGCAGGGCTCAGGGCTCCGCTGCACCTCGGCTGTCCCTAACCTGCCCAACCCCGTGGGCTGCCTGCCCCCCGACAGAATGTTCTGGTGGGACCACCCCAGCGCTCAGAGCTCTGATTCTCAGAGAACTTCAGTTAGAACTGAGTGCACCCAGACACCTCCCTGTGTGTCTGCAGACAGGCGCAGACTCACAGGCTTCTTCTCCTGCAGCAGCAGCACGTTCCTGCCCAGGAGGAGTGACCGCAAGGACACTGCTCCCCACACTCGGACACTCGGACACACAGCCGAGGGACATACACCTTCCCGCACTCACTGCAGACACAACCATGCATGTGGGGCTCTGCCGCTCTCGCGCGCCGGGGGTCCCGGCAGGGCCTGGGGCGGGGGGAAAGTGCGCCCAGTGCCGTGCTCACGGCCTCGCACACTTCCACTTGCTCTGGGTCTCCATACACAGCAAGGACTACAAGCCAGGTAGATGCGGCCGCTGAGCCCGGGTCCCCGGGACGTCGGGGACGCAGAAACACACGGCAGGGGCTGGGCCAAGCGGGCGCCCTTACCTTTCCCAGGACTGAGGTTCTGGTCGATGAAGACCTTGAGTTCCCCGTTGGCTTCAATTAGACCGGCCTGTGGGGACAACAACCCAGTGAGACGGCGTTGGCCGAGCTGCTGGGCGGGCCCGCGGGCACCCACCGCGACCGGCTGTGCCACCCGCAGGAAAACGGCTGCTTCCGCCTTTAAGCTCGGCCCTTGGGACAATGCAACACTGCTCTTGTCACTGAACTGCACGTCTTCTCATCAGTCACGTCTGAGGCCGGCGAGGGGGACCGCGGGGGGACCACTGGGGGAGCAGACTGGTGCTTTGGCTTGAGCACAGGGCTCCAGCTAGTTCAAAGTGCCAGACACGTGGGCGCCCCTGACCCCAGGACGGACCACGCCCCCAAGCCATGCCCAGCCACCACCCCTCAGGGAGCCCCGGCTGGATCAGAGCACTGGACACGTGGGCGCCCTGACCTCGGGATGGACACCCCCCCCCCCAGCGCAGCAGCCCCTCGAGGCCCCGCCCCACCACCCACGGCGCGCCTGCGCAGCAGCCCCTCGAGGCCCCGCCCCACCACCCACGGCGCGCCTGCGCAGCAGCCCCTCGAGGCTCCGCCCCACCACCCACGGCGCGCCTGCGCAGCAGCCAGCACTGGGGTGGGGGCACCGAGGGAGACGGCTCGGGCTCCCTGCTTCACCCCCAGAGCTCCGGCCCGATCGAGATGGCTGGTTTAGCAGAAGACATTTTCACTCAAACCCTGATCTTTCTGAAAAGCAAAGGAGACGAGAGAGAGAAGACCCCTGCCAGGCCCTCAAGCCTAACCCCAGGAAGCACAGGGCCAGGCGGCGTGCGGCGGCACAGAGCCGGCCGGGCCTCGGCCGCGCTGCACCAGGACGGAGGGGCCGCGGGCGCGCAGACACCTGGAGGCCGCCTGCTCGCAAGGCCGAACGCCAGCTGTGAACTCAGGCGTGCTCTCCAGGGGTCAGCCCGAAATAACGTGCTGAAGGATGACAAAGGCCACGGGAACGTCCTTAATTCCTGGAGTGCAAATCAAGACGAAGCCACTGCCCCATGGGGACAGTCAACTCACAGACACACATCCAACCTCCAAACCAAAGATACAACTGAAAGTGAAACCAGCTTGAAGCTTTGCTCGCCGGGCGGCGCGGCTTCGTGGGCTCTTAAGTCATCGTCAAGTTTGGTGCTGAGATCGGGGCGTTAAGATGGGTGGAAGCAGGTGTGACCGGCACGCCCGTCCAGGGAAGCCATCTGGGCACGCCTGACACCGTGCACGCCTCTGCGGGTGTCCACGTGTGGCCAGAGCAGCGGCTCCACTGAGGACCCGGAGTGGGTTACCACTGTGCACTTGTGCCACCGTGAGAGACCCCTCGGCCCTGGCCTGGCTGTGAAGGGCCAGCGGAGGGGATGTGGCGAGCTAACTGCCCCCCCTTCAGGACTCTCTCGAGACTGGCACCTGAGGGGGTTTCCCTTCTAAACACCCATTCGTGTCCCTTGTATCTATTATTGAAAGCCTGGGGAAAACTGCAAACAGTCTAGAAGGTTGTATTCAGGATCTTCAAATGTCCTCCACCCTACAGAAATCAAAGCTGGCATCGTGGGCCACGGTTTATGCGACAAACGCACATGGGCGGACCCGCTCAGCAAGGGCCTGTGCTCCATGCCAGGGCCGGGGCTCACACATGTTTTCCAGTTTTGCAAGATGGGCTTAGGGAGAAGGTCTCATTCTTTATCACTTCCCGTCTCAGCTCACTCTTCGTAACTGACCACCTGATTCCCCCACAGATCAAATAAACACTCAGCTGCTAAAAATGAGGCAGAAGGAAAAGCGAGGGACTCCGGAGCAGCGACAGCGCAGGGGTGGGCAGCTGGGGGCGCCCCCCAGGGGAACGCGCCTGCACCACGGACGACCACGGCCACCCCAGGAGGGATGGCACAGGCTCCCAGCAGCCGCTCTCAGACGGGCCGGCAGACCACTCTGCTCTCTCGCTCACCGGGGTTTTCCATCCAGGTACGACTCACGCCACGTTTACAGCCACGAGAAACGCTCCTTGAACTGTTTAAGCAGCTCACATTCGCTCCTCGTGGAAGCTTTGCTGAATGGAAAACCCAAGGTCGGAGATGGAAAGCTGCTGGGGTGACACCGGAAAGGGGGGTTAGCTCGCCACATCCCCTCTGCTGGGGTGACATCATCAACCAACATGGAGACTCCCTGCTGAGGCGGGCGCGCGTCGCCAGGACACTCCCGAGGGGCCAGCACGCCCGCACCTGTCGGGCCAGGGAGGCCCAGGAGGTCAGCCCGAGGGGCCGGCTCTCCTGCCTCCGGGGCGGGGGAGCCCATGTGGCCAGCCTGAGGGGCTGGCTCAACTGTCATCGGGGCCAGGAAGCCCAGGAGGTTGGCCTTAGGGGCCAGCACACCTTCACCTGTCTCGGGGGCAGGGAGGCACAGGAGGTCGGCCAGAGGGGCTGGCTCTCCTGCCTCAGGGGTGGGGAGGCCCAGGAGGCCAGGCCCAAGGGGTCGGCTCTCCTGCCTCCGGGGCAGGGAGGCCCAGGAGGTCGGCCTGAGGGGCCAGCATGCCCTCACCTGTCTCGGGGGCAGGGAGGCACAGGAGGTCGGCCAGAGGGGCTGGCTCCCCTGCCTCCTGTCGTCTCTGGTCTGCAGGCAGAGGCCCCCGAGGCCTGTCCAGCGCTGCTCCCCGGCCCCAGCCCAGGCCCCCGGCAGCACGTGCCTGGCGGACAGAACCCAAGACAGAAGCGCTGTGTTTGTGAGCCCAGCAGATGAACGGGGTTTGCTGTGTCAAACCAGAATACCCTTTATAACTGGATCCTGGGAAAGCAGGAGCCCAACAGACAAAGTCCTGGGGCAAATGACAGAGGCTGAGAGAAAGAAGACCAGCTTCAAACTGGACCCTCAGAACCACACCCAGCACACCAGCTCAAAGCCTGGACGGGCCACGGCCAGGGCGCCCCAGAAGTCTGCTCCTGCCAGGCCCTAGGTGCTGAGACGCTGGTGGCAGGCGGCCATCTGACGGAGGTGCCCGGGGACGTCTCACCTCTGCCGGGTTGAGGCAGCACCACCCCCAGAGGCCTGGCCCTCACGCAGGGAGTGATCCCACGGCTGCGCCCCCAGCCCAGCCCCGCCTAACAAACAGCACGAAACCGCAGAGGGGGGCCAGGCCTGGCATCTGGGCAAGAGCCGTCTGCTCATTCTATGCTGGAGAGAAGCGAGACTCATTCAGCAGCAGAGAGAACAGCTTTAACAAGGTGACTGTGTGGAGAGCAGCCCCGGGGTCACACTGCGCCAGGCTGGGCCCCCCGAGGCCTGGGGACGCCCTCAGCCCAGGGCCAGGGCCGGGCGACGCCTGACGGGCAGGACGCGGGGAGCGCCAGGTGCGACATGCCGGCGCTCCAGGGCTGCACTCGCTGCTAAGCTGCAACTTCCCGTGTTCACACAGCAGGAAAGTTAACTCAAACACGAAAAGCTGTCGTAAGGACGAGCACCGGAGCGCTGCCTCGGTGCCCAGCGGAGCGGGCTGGGTGTCCTCACTCGGGCCTTGGGCAGGAGGGAAAGGGCCGCTCAGCGCCCGGCCAGCTCAGCCCGGCGAGGTCTGGGGACCAAGCACGTGCCCACTGCCCCGGCCTCTGGAAAGCCACACGCAGGACGTGTGTTTCAGACAAGCTGCTAAGCCAGACCTCGGGAGCTCAGGCTTGGCAGTTTCTCTGGGTTTCCTGCCCCCGACAGCACACTCGAGGGGCGCTGCCATGAACTTGGAACACCACGGGCAACCACAGAGCGGCTATGACGACGACCCACTGGCCAGCTCGTGGCTGAGCCAGGCTCTCCGCCAGCACGAGGCCACCCAGCTCCCACAGCCAAGGGAGGGAGGCACGCGAGAGTCCTGGAGCATCTGTGCAAAAGCACGCCCGTGACTCCACACCGTGACCGCCCATGCTCACTACAGACCAGCATGACGCTGCTGAGGGCTGTCGTGGGCGCCCCGATGGCCCTCCGGCCAATTCCAGACTAGAGCCACAGTGCAGGCTCTCTGTAACCACGGTCTTCCAGAGACCAAGGGCTCCAAGTTGCTCATGGGGCGAGACTGGAGGGCGGGACAGCCCAGGCAGGGGCACGTGGGCACCACACACTCAGCACACACACATGTGCACACGTGTGTACACACAGAATACACCCAGCACACACACACACACATGCCTGGCACACACACATACAGTCATGTGTATGCAGTAATCACACGCACACGTGCACACACGCTCAGCACATATACCGAACACATCTGGGTACACACGTGTGCACATGCACACACACCCAGTGTGCACACGTGTGCACGCACTCTTAGCACACGTATACACATCCAACACGTGTGCACACAGCACACATGTGGCACACACGCTCGATACACGTTTACACACATGCACGGTACACGTTTACACACACGCTCAGCACACGTGCACACGCCCGGCATGCGCACACACTGTACACAAACGCTCAGCACACGTGTGCAGACACTGCACACGCACACGCTCAGTGCACGGCAGGCACCGCCCCCTGCGCGTCACACAACTGCAGTTCAGTGCAAGATGAGTCCGATGGTGGCAGGTGCCCCTGTCAGATGGAGATCCGTGCCTGCATTTCCACCCAGGAGCGTCCCGCACACTGAAAACCCCCAATCACGATCTTCTCACCAGACCCAAGGCACAAAATAAAACCCGTAGACACCCAGTTTCGTAAATCAAAAACCAATGGGCCGCATGTTCGCTCACCAGGGCAACAGGTTCCCACGGAGGAGGGAACAGGCACCCCTGGACGGCGTCCCCAATGCCACAGTCGCCCACCCGCAGGCCTCGCTGACCTGGGGTCTCACGGCAAGATTCCTGGAACTACCTCACGTGCACTGAAAGGCAGTCCCCTAGCTCCGAGGTGAGTCCCACAAACCAGGGCCGAGGGCTGGGGGCAATGACGGGCCGGGGAGTGAAGGACGCGCTGAGACCCACTTCTCAAAGGGAATGTGGCAGCAGACGCTGAGGCATNAAGATTCCTGGAACTACCTCACGTGCACTGAAAGGCAGTCCCCTAGCTCCGAGGTGAGTCCCACAAACCAGGGCCGAGGGCTGGGGGCAATGACGGGCCGGGGAGTGAAGGACGCGCTGAGACCCACTTCTCAAAGGGAATGTGGCAGCAGACGCTGAGGCATCAGGCTCTGTGCCCATCACAGGAAACGGTTAGACGCAGGACACCTCTCTGAGTGCTAGCAACAGCAGCCCCAGGACAGGCGGCGGCTCAGAGCTCAAGCACGGCTCCCACCTCACCCTCCAAGTTCAAGGGAAGAGCACGCTTCTTCCTTGGCTCAGGCCCAGCCTGCCCGCCACTACTCCTGCAGCCCCCACACCCCCAGTGAGGCAGGCAGAGCACAGGGCCTGTAGTTTGGAGGTGCAGGGTTCTGAGCCCAATGCCTGGAACAGGGCAGGGGGCACCTCCAGCTTGCCGGGGAGACCAGCCCGCCCCGCGAGGACACCCAACGCTGCCGCTCCCCAGCTCCTCAGCCTCCTCCACTGGGATCCCCAGTATCAACTCCAGCCCCCCAGGCCCCAACAGCCCCCACGGAGCCCCCAGAGCTCTGCCCCCGTGCCCTGGCATCCCAGCCCACCTACTTCACCTCAAGGGGCTTGGACTTACATCTGAGACAACAGTTGGGCCCTGTGACCTAAGTCAACACAGGCTGCAGAGTCGTCTTCCCGGACTCAAACGTCACACGCGCCTCAGCAGGAGCGGGGCCAAGCCTCCACCTGCCGACCACCAGCCCGGCCGAGCCCTGGCTCCAGCACACCAGCAGCTCAGCCCAGCACAGGTGCGGCCACCTCACCTGCGCCCCACTCTCAGGCCGGCATCACCTACTCCAGAGGCACTCCCTGCCCCACGGCGGACGGGCCATGTCACCCCAGCCACCACTGGGCCGCCTGCGCTCCGTGAGGCTGCATCTCCGGGAGGGACCGAGGACAGGTCGCTGGGCAGCGCTCCTCCTGCGGGCGGGCGACAACCATCTGCCCTGATACCCGCCAGGTGCCTCGGAGGAGTCAGAACCCTCGGGGGTTCACAGAGCAAGGCAGGCAAGCCAGGCCCCCGCCTGGCCTTCACCCTGGGGCGAGCAGAGGACCAGGTGGGACCGTGGACTCTCAGAGACGGTGAATCGCCCCCACGGCACACGCAGGTCACGACACTCACCACAGACACGCCACCCGGGAGGCCGAGCCCACCCCCACAGAAGGGCTCCAAGTGGGCTACCCTGGCCCCACAGACACGGACACGTGGTGCCTCGGGCTGTGCCTTGGGCGGTATTTCCAACTCCATGCAACTGATGAGAAACTAAGTAAACGGCCTCTCTTCCCTGACATTCACAGAACAGCATGTTCCGAGAAACACCGACAGACAGAGCTGGGGTTTCAGGGAATTCAACTGATGCTACCGAGGTTAGGACGGAGCGCCACGGCCCATGAAGTCAGCTCTGCGTGGAGGCCTAAAAGCCTATTTCTTGCAAAATGCGAAAAAGTTTACTCACGATATTCTATGGGTTCACGACAAATGTAAACAAAGCAGAATTGTTCACATTCTGTTTATCACATTTCATTTTTTTCTGAGAAAAACAGTTGCCAAATCCAGTGCTGAGCGTTTTCACGGCTGGAAGCTGAACTAACTCCTAGGGGTCACACAAAGCANTCACGATATTCTATGGGTTCACGACAAATGTAAACAAAGCAGAATTGTTCACATTCTGTTTATCACATTTCATTTTTTTCTGAGAAAAACAGTTGCCAAATCCAGTGCTGAGCGTTTTCACGGCTGGAAGCTGAACTAACTCCTAGGGGTCACACAAAGCAGGTGCTCAGGGAGGCTCGCCAGCCCCGCACCTCCGCAGGCAAGGGGTCCTCCCACAGAGCCCCGGCTGCTTCACAAGTCAGCCAGCCTCCAAGAGACCCAGGTGCGTGGCAGCGGCCAGCCTCCAGCCAGCCTCCAAGAGACCCAGGTGCGTGGCAACAGCCAGCCTCAAGACGCAGCTGGCCACCGCTCAGGCCTGCCTGGCCCAGGCAGAGGCCAGCATTTTCAGGCCGCGCGCAGCGCCACCGGCTGTTCCCGCCTCCTCACCTTTACTTTGCCTCTTTGCTTGAAAGGTCTGAACACCAACACGCCCGCAGTTTATGTGTGGTCATTCTGAAACAAGGTGGGGAGTGACCGAGAACGCAGTGCTGGGAAAACATCGATCCAGCACAAAGCAGACACACGTACTCACATCTTTTGCCATGTTACCAGATCCGTGAAATCGATGCTAGTAATGGTCACCCTCCAGAAAAGAAAAAATGGTTTTCCTGGTGAAAAGAAGGACAGAGGAGGAATGAGCCAGGCTGAAACGAGAAGCTGACAACACCGCCGTCCTCGCAGCATCACCACCCATCTAAGCGGCAGGAGTCCCTTCCTCACCAAGCCCACACTCGGTCCCGGGGGCGCGGCCCAGAAACCACCCCCACCCGGGGACTTTAAAGTCATCTCAGGCAGGGAAGCGTCCACAACCCGGCTGCCCGCCGGCCCCCCCGAGGCGCACAAAGACCCGGCGTGGACCAGCCTGGCACCGCGGCCCGACCCCCCACCCGGAGCGGCTCCGCGCGCGCACTACCCGTGGACGCCCCCGGGTCGCCCACCCGCGACCACCGGCCGACCGGTAACTCTGACAGGTGGGCTTGGGGGCCCCGGCCTCCGGCCTGTCACTAGGCCGCGGCCGCCTCCCGCGAGCGCCCCCCGCGCGCCGGAACCGGCAGTCGGCGGGCAGGTGAGGCCCGCGCCCCGGACCTCGGACCCCGGCCCCGCGCGCCCGGGCCCGCCCCGCCCCGACCCCCGCCGGGCGCGGATGCGCGCGCCGCTCCGCCCAGAGGCTGCCCGCAGGCCCCGCCCGGGCCCCCGGCCCGCGCCCCCTCCGGGG
>SJYA01003581.1:217961-234015 GCA_006410615.1 Neotragus moschatus | reverse complement strand
CCCCCCCCCCCCGACTCTCCTCCCGCCCGGCGGCCCGCGCTTGGAGAAGATGAGCTGCTCCGGCGCGTGCCCGCGTGTGTGCACGCGTGCCCGCGTGTGTGGGCGCGCCGGCTGCGGATGGAGAGGAGGGCCTGGTCCGAGACTCCGCGGTGTGCGTGCGGGGTAGCTGAGTCAGGGATGTGTGCACATGTGCGCACACGGGGGACAGGGATGGGGGTGCGCGTGCGTGTATGTGCACCCTGGGGATAGGAACTGGGACGTGTGCACCTGTGCGCACACGGGACAGAGGCCTGGTGTGTGTGCACGTGCATGCACCTGGGCGTCCCGGGCTGGGGGTGTGTGTGCATTTCGTAGGCACTTGGGAAAGAGTGGAAGGCGTGCAGATGAGTGTGTATACACACGGGGGCCAGGGATGGCTGTACACTTGCATGTGTGCACAGCCAGGAGTGGGGCAAGAGTGTGCACACAGAGGCGAGGAGTCAAGTGTGTGTCGGGGTGTGTGCGTGCGTGTGTAGATGTGCGCACTTGGAGGACCGGGCTCGGGCAGCACACAGCGTGTGTGCTCTCGGAGGAGAAAGGCGGGCTGAGGCTGTGCCCGCAGGCATGTTTGAGCGGGGGCACGTGCGTGTCCACAGGAAGAGGTCGGGTGTGCGCTCGTGGGGATGCTCGGAGGAGACAGTGTGTGCACGCGGTGCCCTGTCCACTGGGTGCTTGCCTGTTCCTGCCCAGCCCGAGGTCTCCATGCCCACGCCCGGCCTCTGCCCAGGTTCTGAGTCTTCTGGACGGAAGGGTGCGGGCCTGTTCCTCATCGCCAGGTGGCCTGGGCTGAGTGGAGTCTGAGCCCCAGGGACTTGCCCCCGGCAGTTCACCATCAGCAGGGCCAGGGCAGGCGGGGCATGGGGGCCAAGTCCAGAGTTCATGGGGCACAGAGGACTTGAGAGTGGATGTACGCTCAGGTGCTATCGCCTTACACGCTGCCTGGGACGGTTTCACAGTTTAACCACTTTCAACCTGCTTCTCTAGCAAGCCACTCCAGTCTTGAACTCTTTACCCTTAATTAGCGTTGGTTTCTTGAAAAGCAGGAATCTTGCCATTCTTTTTGCTGATCAGTATGCTACACTTAGAGTAACAGGGATGGTGAAAACAGGGCGGGAGGGGAGTAAAAGGCTTCGGAGGGACCATCCTCTGTCCCTGCAGGCTGGACACCTCCGCTTCCCTGTGGAGAAACGTGCATAGCTCCCCACTGGGAGGGCCGTGGTGCCTGGACCGCCTGCCCCGTTCTGTTTCTCAGAAAGTCTGTGTTCCTCGCCCCGCCGCTCTTTCCCAGAAAGTCCGTCTTTCTCACTGTGTTGGAGTCTTCACCCCCATGTAGCAGCCAGAAGCCCCTCCCTGGGGCTCAGGTGCACAATGGACAAGCCTCTGGGTGAGGGCTGGGTGCTTGGAGAGAGGAGAAACACGGGATCAGAGTCCGAACCCGAGTCCTCTCCCCACAGAGTCAAGAGTCCAGTCGTTGACCAGTGTTTACAGGGGATAACTAGCTCTCATATTCAAAATCACTTCTGCACAGAAATCACTCATGAAACACCTGAGCTCACAAGCGCTGCCGCAGCATTGGAACAAACCTCCGGTTTGCTCGGACCCTCCGCTGTATAGTCAGCTACCCTACAGAATGCCTGTGCCTCTGTTGAAAGGTGACAACATGATTTTGGTTGAAGATCCCCATGTTTCTGGCCACATCTCTCCTTGAAACCCCTAGGCTGGCAGAGATGTGACCTAGGCGGGTGATGACCCCACGCGTGTGTCCATCAGTCCTGTCTGCTTTGGGGAGTGTGCCGGAAGCTGGGGTCTTAGTGAGCCTTCCCCCAGGGCCCACTTGCTCCTCCTCCTGGGGCTGTACCGTCACGGTGTCTTCCGGGACAGCACGGGGCGGTGGTGCTGCTCCATGCTCCGTGAGAAGGCTGTCCTGTGCTTCCCAGGAGAACGCCCACCTGTCACTGTGCCCTCTTTCTTTGTGGGCCTGATACCAAGCCTTACCCCACCCCCACTAAACTCTCCTTTGGAGAGAGAGAGAGTTTTCTAATCCCTTGAAAATCTGAATTCTAAGTCAAATATCCAACTTGTCTTCGGCTCCCTCCTCCCTGACGGGCCTTTTCTCTGTTTTCCACCTTCTTGGGTGACCATGGCAATGGTGACATCAAGAGGTGGGGAGACAGGGAGCGGGGAAGAGGCTCAGAGCCTTGGGTGAGGGGTTCTGCGTGTGCACAAGGCATTTTCTTTGACCAGATAGCAATAAAGGTGTCTTTGGAAAAATTTGTTTGCTTGCTTCTTTCTGCATATCAGGAAATATAAGTGAATCAGGAGGCTTGTCGGCAAGCCTCAGGAAAAGCCCCTGGCCCCCCACAAAGAGGCCGCCACTTCTGAGCCCCACCCGCTACCCAGACACACCAGGGCGGCTGTGTTTCTCCCTCTTTCTTACTTCACGACTCCTTTTGAAAACTTCTAGCCAAAACCAAGCCGCCCTCCGGGAAAGACAGTCAAGGCCCTGGCCTTTCTATGTCGCTGTGCCTTCAGCACCGCTCAGTCTTAAACTCCTGCACAACCAGCTACCGCCGGAAGCCGCAGTCCTCTGAAAAGCTCCCCTTGGACCTGACAAGTTCTAGAAGGTCATGGCATCCAAGCTGACTCAAATTTACTCAAAGAAACCCCTTTGATGCCCATAAACCCCACAATCTACCGCAGCGTTCATCTGGGCGACTTGCCGACGATCCTGTTAAGATGATATCCAGGCTGTTCTCCATGGACTCATACAATGCCAAGGCTCAGATTACTTCTCCAAGGTTGTCTGACTTCCCTTCATCTCAGCTTCATCATAGCAGGTGGGCTGGAGGGCCTTTCTCTGAATCCACAAGGTAAGTGGACAGCAGCGGGGAAGTGACCAGGGATGTTGAACATCCACTTCTCCCTGCGTTACTTTCTTCCTCAATATAATCCAGCCAGGAGCCCACAGCATGGTTTTAGGAAACCTGACTTTGTGTAGAACCTAATGTCTCTGGTTATTTCCCTGCTGCTGTCCACTCACTTGCCCACCTGCTACGATGGAGCTGAGATGCCGGGGAGTCAGATGACCTTGGATAAGTAATCTTGGCCTCTCTGATGCACAAACCCCTTTAGCTGAGAAATAAATAGACGAAAATGCAGTTCTTTGCTCAAAAGACAAACCACGGTTTCAAGTGCCTGTCCTGCATTCCTCACTCCCCTAACGTTTCTGAGCCGTGAGCATGGCTGACGCGTGCAGATTAGTAAGACAGAGGGTAGCTCAGACGGACAGCCAGGCTCCCGTACGACCAAATATGGGGAAAAGGGTCCCTTCCCAGTTGGAAATGGGAATTGTGGAAGCAGAGAGCCAGAACGATCATGGCTCCTGCGGGCAATCGGGGACGGCTTCACAGCGAAGGTGACGTTGAGATGGTCCACGAGCAGCTGAGGGGTGTGTGTGCAAGTGTGCACAGAAAAGGACACTTCTTGGAAAACGCCTGTGGCCGCTTACATCCGTGCTTAAGGCAGGGCAGCTGCAATAACACCCCACAGACTGCTGGCTCATAAACAACAGAAATTATTTCTGATGGTCATACAGGCTGGAAGTCCACCCTCAGGGTCCCAGCCTGGGTGGTCCAGGTTGGAGCCGTCTTCCTGGCTCACAGATGGCTCCCGCCTTGTCTTACCCGCAAAGGCTGCTGCCCGGCCCTCCTAACATGGCACTAACCCTGTTCACGGGGCGCTGCTCCCAGGACCTAATTCCCTCTGAAGGCCCCACCTCCGAATGCCACCTGCAGCGGAGGAGAAGTAATTCCCCCTCCACTCCAGGCTGCAGCCCCCATAAAAGACAGGTTAACAAGAGAAAAGCAGAAGCTGAAATTGTGTACCCCATGAGGATGAGGCGCACCAGGGCAAAGTGGGGGGGGCTCTCAGCGTGGCTTGGAACTCAGGCTTAAGGACTGCCTTCAGGTGAAGACAGAGCGACAAGGCGGGCGGAACGCGGAAAGGAGAGAAGGGCGCCTGCGGTGACGCCCAGTGCCCTGCCTGAGGATTGCCGCTTGTGGTCTCCCCGCCTCTCCTCCCAGGTGGACAGGGAGGCGCGGCTGTGCTCTGAGCTGTGAGCCGCCCCACAGCAGGGGGGTCCTGCCAGTCACTCCAGCTGGGGGTGAGCTGTGAGGGGCGCACAAACTCAGACCGTGAAGTCCTACTGGCTTAGCGGGGCGCACCTGGCCGTGAGCGACTCTGGAGAATGCGGGCGCGGTTCTGGGCCCTCTGTCTGCCCAAGCGCTTCCAAGTCTGTAAAGAAAGAGGCGGAGAGCTGATGATCCGAGACGACTCGGAGATGGTTCCGAGCAAGGAAGAGAGGACTTGCGTCTCAGAGACGTGAGCCCCACGTGGAGTGGGGAGAAGGGCTGAGCCTCCGGCACAGGCGGAGAGGGGCCGCAGAGGCAGTGCGGTGCGCGCGGCGCGGACGCCAGGGGTTCTAGACGGCGCCCAGCGGGAAGGAGCCGCGGACCCTCGTCCCATGGAACTCTGCCCACTCCAGCTCCTGCAGTGGCGCCCCTGGGCTCTAGGGTGGCACGCAGCACCTGCCTCCCGCCACTGGTGAAGAGGGCACGTTTGCTGACCACCGCGAGTTGCTTCAGACACGGGCAGCCTCCAGCGCGCAAGAGCCTGTGGCGGAGAGCGGGCGATGCGGCTGCCCGCGGAACAGTCGGGCAGCTCCCGGTCCCACGTCCACGGGCGCCGGGCGAAGACCTGGAAGGTGGGTGAGGGAGGGCTGGGCCGCTGGGCAGAGGACAGGGCTGGGCGGCCGCGCCAGCGTTTCTGACAGTTGCCTCGCAGGCCGCAGAGGAACGTGACAGAGACACGGGTGCCGTTCACGGCGCGAAACCGCCAGGACTGCACTGGCCGGGCGGCGCGCACAGGCCGGTGCGCTCTGGGGGTGTCTCCAGGCCCCAGCGGAGGACGTACTTCCGGGAAGGATGACCCCCCCGCCGCCCTGCCGGCTGGCCTCTCATCCCCATCCCGCCTCCAGGCCCCCCTGCCCGTCCCTCGATTCAGCCACCAGGACGCGCCGCGGAGAGAGGCGGAGAGGTCGGTCCACGGGGTTCTCCTCCTCCCCGCCCGCCGGCTGTGTGCGCATCCCTCTCTGTTCAGCGCCCCTCCTCGGTTCCCAGGCCGGGGAACTCTCCCCGGGGTACTGGCCACCTGCCCCACCCACACCCAGCTCTGCAGACAGTGCGGTCAGAGGGCCCTCTATTCCTGCCAGAATGCTGGCTGCTTCAACCTCTAAACATAAGGAGTGGTCACCAATGCCCCGGGTGGACTGACCCACAGAATCGAGAAAGCGTGAGTTTCAGACAGGAGGGACCATGGCAGTGTCAGGAGGAGAGAGGCCACCCATCTTGGCAGGCAGGTGAGCGACCTTTGCCTGAGCCTCCTCAGTGGAGCAGAGCAGCAAAGCCCGGCCAAAGACCCGCTGGGGGAGGCAAGGAGGGCACGGGAGCGCAGGCAGGGACAGGCTGTCAGGAAGCCGGTGGTTTGGGGGCTCCAGGAAGAGCAGCTGGGGGCTGGGGGGGGGCGCTGCTGGGGAGATGAAGACCTGAGGGGTTTTTGCAGGCTGAGAAGTCTCTGAAAGGAAAGAGATGAAGAGAAGTCACAGGACAGAAGGGGCAGGACCTGGGGGGGCAGAGAGCGCATCAGAGAGGCAAGACAGACTGGACTAGAGATGCAAATCCTAAAGCCAGGGGGGACGGGCACAGCCAGTTATTTTTTTCATCCAATCTATGATGTTTCTGGAGAAATATCTGGAGAAGGGAATGGCAACTCACTCCAGTGCTCTCGCCTGGAAAATCCCATGGACAGAGGAGGTGGTGGGCTATGCAGTCCATGGGGTCAGGAAGAGCCGGGCACGACTAAGCGACTGAGCGTGGCGCTTCTCTGAACTCTCACCTGCGCCGTTCTAGACAGTCCTTCATCCATCCATCCTCTCCCCACTCTAAACCCTCCAGCACGACCGAGGTGTGATTTTTCTCCATCTATCCACCTAGTTTTCCCATTTTATGACTAGAAAACAATGTCCATCAAGGCAACCTTGGTTTTGTATGCCATTGATGGGAGTGTTAGCACAACTGCTCAGTAAAAAAAACTGGGCAAGATGATTGATCTTTAAGATGTCGTGCGATGCAACCAGTGGTGAACTTGCGACACTTCTCCAGCCAGCCCCTCGCCGCCCGGCTCCAGCAACCTCAGGAGAACTGTGTCCACCCAGCTGTTCAGACTAGAAATGTACATGGAAATCAGCACCTCACTCGTGCTTAGCAGTTAAAGCCGGCCGCCGGCCTGAGCTCTCCAGCTCTCCTGCTTTCCGCCCTGGCAGGCCGTCCCCTTTCTCAGTGAGGGCGCAGCAGACCACGTCCACCTTCTGTTGCTCCAGCCTGGACCTCCTCTCTCCTCTCTTCGGCAGCCAGAGTGATGTCTCAAAGATGGAAACTAGCTCAGGACTTCCCTGGCTGTCAGCGCTGGACTCCATGCTCCACTGCGGCAGGGGCACGTCTGATGCCTGGTCAGGGAGCTAAGATCCGTATGCGGAGCCTTTCGGTCAAAAGCCAATGCCGTGCTCGTCCTCTGCCTCCTTGCTGACCCACTGTCAAAAGAGGGACACTGAGGACCTCCAAGGTAGCTCAGTGGATAAGAATCCACCTGCCAGCACAGGGTTCCATCTCTGGTTCGGGAAGATCCGACATGCCGCAGAGCAACTAAGCCCACACACCACAACCACTGAAGCCCAAGCACGTGAGACCTCATGTTCGTTCCCCAACAAGAGAAGCCAGTGCAGTAAGAACCCCATGCAGCACAGCGAAGGACAGCCCCGGCTCTGCAGCTGCAGAAGCGCAGGCCAAAGCAGCAAAGCCCGGTGCAAACCATGAGCAAGAATGAGGCAAGCGTCTCTTTAAGAGAAAAGCGGGACACTGAATCTCTTACGACAAACCTAGGTAGCACATTAAAAAGTGGGGACATCACTTTGCCAACAAAGGTCCGTCCAGTCAAAGCTATGGTTTTCCCGGTGGTCACATATGGGTGTGAGAGGTGGACCATAAAGAAAGCTGAGCGTCGAAGAATTGGCTCGTTTGAGNAAAGCGGGACACTGAATCTCTTACGACAAACCTAGGTAGCACATTAAAAAGTGGGGACATCACTTTGCCAACAAAGGTCCGTCCAGTCAAAGCTATGGTTTTCCCGGTGGTCACATATGGGTGTGAGAGGTGGACCATAAAGAAAGCTGAGCGTCGAAGAATTGGCTCGTTTGAGCTGTGGTGTTGGAGAAGACTCTTGAGAGTTACTTGGACTGCAAGGAGATCCAACCAGTCCATCCTAAAGGAGATCAGTCCTGAATATTCACTGAAAGGACTGATGCTGAAACTGAAGCTCCAATATTTTGGCCACCTGATGTGAAGAGCTGACTCACTGAATAAGACCCTGATGCTGGGAAAAACTGAGGGCAGGAGGAGAAGGGGGTGACAGAGGATGAGATGGTTGGAGGGTATCACCGACTGAATGGACATGAGTTTGAGTAAACACCAGGAGATAGTGATGGACAGAGGAGCCTGGCAGGTTGCAGTCGTGTCTGACTCTTTGGGACCCCATGACCACAGCACACCAGGCCCCCCTGTCCATCACCAACTCCCGGAGTTCATTCAGACTCATGTCCATTGAGTCGGTGATGCCATCCAACCATCTCATCCTCTGTCATCCCCTTCTCCCCCCACCTTCAATCTTTCCCAGCATCAGGGTCTTTTCAAATAAATCACTTATTCATATCAGGTGGCCACAGGATTGGAGTTTCAGCTTCAACATCAGTTCTTCCAATGAATATTCAGGATTGATTTCCTTTAGAATGAACTGGTTGGATCTCCTTGCAGTCCAAGGGACTCTTAAGCGTCTTCTCCAACACCACAGGTCAAAAGCATCAATTCTGCGACACTCAGCTTTCCTAATGGTCCAACTCTCACATCCATACATGACTATCAGAAAAACCATAGCCTTGACTAGACAGACTTTTGTTGGCAAAGTAATGTCTCTGCTTTTTAATATGCTATNCCAGATGTATTTTATATATGCCTTGGGCAACACTGACAGTTGGCTTCTAGTAGTCATGGCCTTTGACCGCGATGTGGCCATCTGTGACCCCTTCCACTATGTCACCATCATGAGTCACCGCCACTGTGTCTTGCTGGTGGCTTTCTCCTGCTCATTGCCTCACTTCCACTCACTCCTGCACACACTTCTACTTAATCACCTCACTTTCTGTGACTCCAATATTATCTATCATTTTCTCTGTGACCTCAGCCCTCTGATGAAATTATCCTGCTCCTCCACATTTGTCAATGAAATTGTGTTAATGACAGAAGCATCTGCCTTTTTGGTGACTCCTTTTCTATCCATTGCTTTTTCTTACACACGAATCCTCATCACGGTTCTCAAAATTCCCTCAGCTGCTGGGAAACACAAAGCCTTCTCCACCTGTGGGTCTCACCTTACAGTGGTAACACTCTTTTATGGAAGCATCTTCTATGTCTATTTACAGCCTGTGTCCACCTACACTGTTAGGGACCACGTGGCAACAATTGTCTACACAGTTCTGTCCTCCATGCTCAATCCTTTTATCTACAGCTTAAGAAACAAAGACCTGAAACAGGGCCTGAGGAAGCTGGTGGGCAGGAGGAAACCTCAGGCAACACCCTCTTGATGAACACACAAGGGAATCTTCCCCATTTGAATCTGGTTTCTACTGGCTCTTGGTGAACAAGCAAGCTCTTGGAGGTTAACATTTTTAACCCATGTGAGAATAGGCATTGTGGTCAATTACATCCATTGATGAAGACCCATTATTTGACTTTGCTTCTGCTTAAATCATGATGTTCTTCCTCACTGTTACTCCTCTTTCCTATGAAGATTCATCACATTGCATCTTCCAGATGAGATGCTTTAAACCAATCTTTTTCCCACAGATATTTCCTGGGCAACTTTCTCATTTCAAGACTTATCCTCCAAAATCCTTCACATTTCAGTATATTGCTAAAAATAATTACTTAATTTGTAGCTGTTGGATGCCTTTGCAAACATTTGAAAGGAGAGACGGAAAGAGGGGAGGAGGAGAAAGAGTACATTTTAGCTAAATTTCACTTTGAATATTTTTATAATTTCTCATTTTTCTTGTTCAAAAATGTTTTGTTGTTTAAAACTTAAGTTTTTTCACTTTTTCTCCTCTTAGTTTTTCTATTCCTCCCTTATTATATTGCTATGACTTTATTTCTTTTCAATTTCATCATTTTTTAACCAAACAGCTAAAAATTGATAATGACCAGAAAGAATAGGAATCAAGAAATTATCCATTCCACAGGGGGAATGCTGAAACCTTTCCTCCCTCCATCACTAAAGTATGTTTTTTTTTTAACAGCATCATCTTGAAGGATTTTATTTATTTTCTCTTTTTAATATAAATTTATTTATTTTAACTGGAGGTTAATTACACCAATACAATATTGTAAAGTATAATTTAAAATATATAATTTAATACTTATTCTATAAACTTCAGGTCTTAAGAATCTCACAGAAATATTGTCATAACCGTATATTGAGTATAGAGATTTTATTTAAGTGAATCTTAGTTTTTTAATATAAAAATAGGCCAAAACATAAAATCTTATCATAGGAAATCAGTTATGATAATTGCATTATTGTTTTAATGCATAAGGGCTGTAGTCGATGGAGAATGGGAGACATTTGTGTTTCAAAAAATAGTATGCACCCATAAAAAGACAGGAATCTGATCTCCAAAGCAGAAAACTTTTCCACCCCGTTATAATAAAAATAGTGCAAACTCCATGTAGCAGACAGATTATATAGTGACTTATTTGGTAATTGTTGTTGTTCAGTCGCTAAGTCATGTTCGACTCTGCTACCCCATGACCTGCCGCATGTCAGGCTTCCCTGTCCTTCACTGCCTTCTGGTGTTTGCTCAATGTCCATTGAGTAGGTGATTCCATCCAATCTTCTTTTCCTCTGTTGCCCCCTTCTCCTCCTGCCCTCCATCTTTCCCCACATCAGTTTTTTTTCCAGTGAGTCAGCTCTTTGCATCAGGTGACCAAAGTATTGGAGCTTGAGCTTCAGTATCAGTCCTTCCAATGAATAGTCAGGATTTATTTCCTTTAGGATGGACTGGTTTGATCTCCTTGCTGTCCAAGGGGCTCTCAAGAGTCTTCTTCAGCACCACAGTTGAAAAGCATCAATTCTTCAGCAGAAATGGATGAAAGAAGCAGCTCTGGAAAGTCCCATCTTGCTGCATGCCTATAGAGAGCGGTAGAGTTGAACCAGAGGTGATTATCCAGAGAAGCCCAGTTTGGGTTAGGACAAGTAGTAATCAGAAAAAGTAGAAGAACTAAGGCAGTTGAAGAGAGATCACCTAATGCAAAATAAAGGCAGGAATGGGATTCAATATTCCTTTCTTAAGAAACTACCTCCAAGCAAGAGTTTAGTGTTCTTAACTGTTTATCTCCTGTGTAGTGCTGAGTCATGGCCAATACAAGAGATGTTCCAGAATCCATTTTTCCATGAGAGGAAGAACTGGACCAAACCCACACTAAAACAGTTTTCTGAGACCTTTTATTTTGTTGTTGTTCAGTTGCTAAATCATGTCCGACTCTGAGACCTCATGGCCTGCAGCATGCCAGGCCAGGCTTCTCTGTTCTTCACTGTTTCCTGGAGTTCGCTCAAATTCATGTCCATTGAGACATTTTATATACAATTTATGTACAATTTAGAAAGATGATGTCAATGAGTTCCTTAAAGACCTGCCTAAGTTATAGTAATTTGGGCTTATTACTGTAGTCACATATTATTACGTTTGCTGTTGCACTAGGAGGATGCCTGCCTTTGAACCTCTGTGACATACTGTGACTGTCAAGTAGTAACTGCTATTTTATGTTTCTGTAGCCAGAATAACACCCTGGTTAAAGCAAGTACTTGATTATCAGAGAGACATATTACTATCCTCTGCCTGACACATTGGAATCTAATTTGGTCTTTTAACTACACAAGATTTGAATGTGGATGGAAAAGTATACTGGAAGGAATTTAAAAAGTTAAAAACAGAATTGCTAAATGATCCAGCAATTTCACTTCTGGGTATTTGCCTGAACAAAACAAAAACACTAATCCAAAAAAAAATGCACCCTGATGTCCACTGAAGCATTATTTACAATAAAGAAGGTATGGAAGCTAACTAAGTGGTCATCAGTAGATGAACAGATTAAACAAAGATGTGTGTGCAAGAAACAGAGCAGGATGCTACTGAAGGGTGGTGNCACAGCATCATCTTTTAGAATTTGAAATAGCTCAACTGGAATTCCATCACCTCTACTAGCTTTGTTCGTGGTGAATGTTCCTAAGGTCCACTTGACTTCCCATTCCAGGATGTCTGGCTCTAGATGAGTGATCACACCATCGTGATTATCTGGGTCGTGAAGATCTGTTTTGTACAGTTCTATGTATTCTTGCACCTCTTCTTAATATCTTCTGCTTCTGTTAGGTCCCTAACATTTCTGTCCTTTATTGAGTCCATCTCTGCATGAAATGTTCCCTTGGTGTCTCTAATTTTCTTGAAGAGACCTCTAGTCTTTTCTAGGTTGAAGTTCATGGGATCACAAAGAGTCAGACAGACACAGCTCAGCAACTGAACGACAGCTGCTCCGTGGCTTCTAGTGAAAAGGCGGCTGTGAGTCTCACTGAGGGCCCTGCGAGTGATGAGCCACACCGCACTGCTTTCACAGTTCTCAGCCCTGGTCCTTTGAGCTCGATTATAAAGTGTTTCCGGGTGGATCTATGAGTTTATCATATTTGATTTCACGGAGTTTCCAGGATTTGCAGGTTCCTATTTTTCATCAGCGTAGACACCATCATTCCAGGAATACAGAGGTAGTTCCACATAAGAAAATAAATGTATTGCATCACTAGAACACACACAGACACACATACACACACTCGCACACACACAGACACACACACACAGACACACACACACAGACACATACACTTACACACACATACACAAACACACACACATATACACTCACACACACTCACACACACTCGCACACACACAGACACACACACACAGAGACACATACACTTACACACACATACACAAACACACACACACATATACACTCACACACACACACACACACTCACACACACAGTCACACATACACTCACACAGACACACACACACTCTTGCATGCACACACACAGACACACACACTCACACATACACTCAGACACACGCACACAGAGATGCATACACTCACACACACATACACACACACAGACACACACACAGACACACACACATACACTCAGACACACATACACAGACACAAATACACTCACACACACACACACATACACAGAGACACACAGACCCACTCAGACATACATTCACAGACACACACACAGACACAAATACACTCACACGCACACACACACACAGAGACACACACACACACTCACAATACACACACACACACACACTCACACACATACAGACACACACACACTCACACAGACACAGACACACTCACACACACTCGCGCACACACACACACAGACACCCCTCTTACATGTTCACATGCTCTGAGCTGCACGCTGGACTCGTCTGTGCTTTCTCTACTGAGGGCCTCGGCGTGGGGCCTTTGCCATTTGCCTACATACCCTTGCAGACTGTCCCAGAGGGCTACATTAGCGCTCACGGCACATTAGTGCCCTCAAGAAGGTAGAAACCTCTCTCCCCACTCTGAGAGAGTCTGGTCAGGCTGCTGAGGGCTGGTGAGCTGCCTGGCCGCACCGCCTCCGATCGCAGTGCCCACCACTCCTAGGGACCCCGCTGCAGCTCGTCTGTCCCGTGGTTGTGGTCACCATTTCACTGACAGCACGGTGCTACTTCCCAGTGAGTGACACCGTGGCCTGACGCTCGCATCCATTACGGATTGGATGTGAGTCTGGCTACAACCTGTCAGAGACATCAGCTCTTGAGTGCACTCCCCACGTTGTTGTACGTTTCAGCCTGTGACTCACCTGCTCATAACAGGAGGTCTGCTTCTCTTAGCCTCCCTCACCCCACTTACTCCCTCATCCTCCTCCCCTCTGGCCACCTGTTTGCTCTGCATTTTCCTGTTTCGTGTGTCTGTTCATTTCAAGTTCACATGCAGGTGAAGTCGCAGAGCACTTGTCTTTCTCTGGCGTATTTCACTNAACAGGAGGTCTGCTTCTCTTAGCCTCCCTCACCCCACTTACTCCCTCATCCTCCTCCCCTCTGGCCACCTGTTTGCTCTGCATTTTCCTGTTTCGTGTGTCTGTTCATTTCAAGTTCACATGCAGGTGAAGTCGCAGAGCACTTGTCTTTCTCTGGCGTATTTCACTCCCTCTGCCTCTAGTTCCATCTATGTTCTCACAAATGCCAAGGGTTTTTGGTTTTATTTTTTATGGCTGAGCACTATTCCATGGTATATCAAAAGACCACACCTTCGTTATCCACTTGTGGACACTTAGGTTGCTTGCATATCTTGGCTATAGTAAATAAGGCCACAGTGAACACAGCGGTGCATTCTCTGACTTAAGTGTTTTGTAGAATTTGAGACTTTCTCGTCTCCTGAGGTAGGCTCGTACCGCTGTGAGCTTCCCTCTCAGAACCGCCTTTGCTGCGTCCCGTGGACTTCAGGGCCACTGTCTCTGCTCTCTCGTCCCCAGGCGCTCTCGCCTCCTCGGCGGCCCGTGTGCCGTCTGGCAGCTTTGGCTGCCTCCACGTGCGCGTGTGCTTGCAGCCCTCACTCTCAGCTGATTCCTAGTCTCATGCTGCTGTGGTTGGGAAAGATGCCTGATAGGATTTCACTTTTCTTAAACTTCGGGAGACTTGCTTTCTGGCCAAGTGTGTGCTCTGTCCTGCAGAAAACCTGACTTGTCTGTAAAACTTCATTTCTCCTTCAAACTGAGTGGCAGCCTTGCTAAGCAGAGTATTCTGAGCCGTAGGTCTTTTCTTTCCACTTGAAATATATCATGCCACTTCCTTCTGGCCTGAAGTTTCTGCTGGGCCACGCACAGGCCCAGAGGAAGTGGTGATGGGTCAAGGCTTGATTCTTGGAGGCAGGTGGTCTGCAGTCTCACACGCAGTGGTTAGCAGGGCTCTGGGCCTGCTTGAGTCTACATGAGAAAGGGAGCGTGAGGACCAGGGTTGAGAGACGGCTTTGTGAGTTCACGACAGGGTAGCCTGGAGCAGGGTTATGGGTGCTAAGCACAGAGAGAGGTGAGGGTGAAGACGCTGGTGAGTAAAAGGTGAGGAGGCCACGTCCCAAGGCCAGAGCAGGGTGGGCCCAGGCCGGTGCCATCCTCATGGCCCAGGGCAGGGCAGAGGGTCCAGGCCCCTCCGTCCCAGGGCCAGGGCGGGGTGGGCCCAGGCCGGTGCCGTCCTCATGGCTCGGGGCAGGGCCGAGGGTCCAGGCCCCTCCGTCCCAGGGCCAGGGCGGGGTGGGCCTAGGCCGGTGCCATCCTCATGGCTCGGGGCAGGGCTGAGGGTCCAGACCCCTCCAAGCGCAGGGCTTTTCCAACTGTGCTTCCTCTGGTCACAAAGGGCACGTCTATTAATCACTCAGTGTCAGAGCATTAGCTCCACGTTTGAGGAACGCGTGATGGCAGCACGTCAGATAGGCCTCACGCAGTCGTAAGAGCTCCTGGCTCTGCCCGGGTGCTGGAGACGTGGGAGCAAAGAGGGCGCAGCTGGAGGCAGGGGCAGGCAGGCAGCAGGGCCGGGCTCCTCAGGCACCTCCCCCCAGTGTCCACCTGCCCAAGGATTTGAGGCCATGGCACCATCTAGAACGGTTTAGAAACAAGTAAACCAATGCTGCTTTCTAAAAATAAGCACGTCCACGTCATTTCTCCACAGATTCCCTTCACACTAGTGCAACTCAGTTCATCTTAACGCTTCAGTTTATGTTTTACTCCAAGTCACAATTTACGTCTGTGATCCATAATCACCCTTCACATGACTCTCCCTCTATGCCAAGGGTTCTGGTCAAATTGTTGGCCTCTTAAAGCCTGTATTGACAGGAACTCTCCACTCAGGCACCCCTTCGGGAAAGCTTTGTAAGTATCAGATCTTGGCTGCATGGTTTTCTAAAGTGGGGCAAACAATCACCAATGTTCACTTTTAGAACTAAAGTCATCAGACAGCCATGATCTACCCGACCTCTCAGACAGTGAGGTAACGCAGCCCATCTTTATTTAAAGAACCAATGAAGATGAGCCCAACATAAAAACCCAATGAAACCAATAAACTTCATTTAGTTATATTTTGGTCATAAATGGTCTTTATTAAGAATACATAGTCTCATGATTCAAAACCAAATACTTTAAAGGGACAGTATTCCTAATAAAAACTGACATGAAAGTGTTTTAAAATTGTAATAAAAAGCAAACAGACATGTAAAAGACCTTTGCCTCTACGTATTAAAAGTGACTTTCCAAACTGTCAGAACTGAAAGCTCACATCACAGAAACGTTTAATAAGTACTGACCAACAGATTACAACAAAAAGTTGTTCAATAAATAAAAAACACTCCTTAATTTTTTCCTTACCAAAAAAACACACAAAGTGATGGAGGAACAACATGAAGTTCACGTAATTTCAGGAGAAAAGGCACATCCAGGCATAACCGCCAAGGCAGCGTGACACGGACGCAGCCGCCCCAGACTCTCCAGCGCGGGCACAGCAGGTCCAGGAGCGGCGTCAGCTCTGCCGGCCCCCGGCCTTGGTCCTCAGAGGCTGGACCGCCTCTCTGGCCGGGGCGTGCACCGGACGACCGAAGCGCGCCAGAGCAGCGGGGCGAGCAGGAGGCTGAGCGTGGTCACGCTCAGGATGAGCAGGTACACCTGTGGGGGTGGGGCACCAGCGGGGTGGGGAGGG
>SJYA01003581.1:167377-213369 GCA_006410615.1 Neotragus moschatus | reverse complement strand
CCCCCCCCCCCCCCCGCGGCTGCATCCTGCCGGGGGGACACTGACGCCCAGCACGTTCAGGAAGCTACCTCACCCGGGCTGCGGGGCTGGCCCATGCAGAGCCGGGGGCCTCCACCCCGGAGAATCTCAGTTAATCAGCTGCCCTTCCTACCTTCCCCGCCAGGATGAGCTACCTGGGAGTGGAGCAGAGATATGAATCACTTTTGGATTGCTGAAACTCAGTATAACGTCTGGTGAAAGGCAAATATATAAAGTACACAATGCTTCCATCTGCGACAGGCGCATGCTTCCATCTGCGACAGGCGCTGAGGCAGGCTTGTCTGAGCCCCCCCAGGCGGGGCCCAGCAGGAGGCTGACCCCCCCACCCCACCCCACACCTCAACGTGGGGCCTCTGGCTTTAAAAATGAGTAAACAATCAGAGACTCATCAGATTCAAAGCTCCAACAGTCAGGAAACCACAGCTTGAGTGAGACTCCAACATCAAGACCCCGTCATTGCTAGGATTATCTGACAAAGACTTTAAAGCAATTGCCATAAAAATGATTCAATCGCAATTAAAAACCCTCTTGAAACCAAGGGGAAAAAATAAACAGAAAATCTCAGCAACGAAACAGAAGTTGAAACAAAGAATCGAATGGAAGCTATACAACTCAACAGCATACTAAGCGAAGCTGGTGAGCTGAAGAGCAGAGGCAACCGGAGGCTGGGGCCCGGCAGCATTTACCGGTCCGAGCCACAGACGGGAAACGGACTGACAAAGAAGCACCTTGGAGCCCCGCGAGGCGAGAGAACCGCCGGGCTGGCACCACGGGGTCCTGGGATGAGGGTGAGGGGGCTGAGACGCCCCTGAGGCTGGGATTCCCGAGTTAGGCGCAAGGCGGGACCCCGTGGCTTCGAGAGGCCCAGCGAACGCCGCAGCGCACAGAGCAGACCCAGAGAGTCACGGGCTCCCGAGCTCGGCTGCCGCGGCCCCAGCGCGTCCTGTAGAGGGAGGCCTCGGGGGCGGGGCGGCAGTGGGGTTGGCCACTCGCGGGAGAGGCCAGAGGGCACCGCAGCCTCCCCACCTCCCCGGTGCCCGGGGACACGCGAGCGGACAGCGGAACGGAGGACGCCAGCCTCGGGACCACGGGAACCAGACGTCTGCCGTGTGCGCCGGGAGCCCGAGCAAGACTCCAGGACACGCCTGAAAACTAAAAACAAAGAACAGCCAAGCGGAGCAGCACCCTGCTCTGGAGGGCTGCCGCTCGAGGGAGCCGGCTGGGCCGCCAGAGGGAGGGGCCCGCACACCCGCCCCGAGGAAGACACCCACCGCAGACGGGCGCCCCCAGGACGAAGCGGGGAGGCGCTCGGATGGGAAACCAGGAGAGCCTGCTGCCCGTAGCAGGCCAACAACGAGACGGGGGCCAGGGTCCTCGAGCAGGAGGGAGGCCTCCGGGAAGGGAGGAGAGGGAAAGCGGATGGGCGAGACGGGAGGCACAGTGAGCAGCGCTTCTTGCAGCTTCAGAAACCCTGTTTCGGGGGCTCCCTGGCGGTCCAGCGGTTGGGACTGCAGGCTTTCACCACCAGAGGCCCAGGATCAACCCCTAGCTGGGAACTAATACCCTGTAAGCTGCACGGCAAGGTAAAAAAAAAACAGAACAAAACTTTAAAATCCTATTTAATTATTGAAGCAAAACTTTAAAAAGCCATCAGATAATGGTACTCAACATGAATAGAGAAAATACGAAATACAACAGTTACATTTAAAAAGCAGGGGCAGAAAAAGCCCTAGGAGGAAATAGGATCCACGCTTCACACCAGGCGTGGAACATTCTCCAGGAAGTCATGAAATGCTGACAGCGGCAACAGAGTCCACGTGGGGACACCGTGATGCCCGAAGAGTCAGAGAAGGGGCCGCGTGGCAGCACGTTAAAGCCCGCTCTGAGCAGACCAAGACAGAGCGCTTAGAGGGGGAAAGTGCTCCGGGACGCAAGGGAGCCGGAAAAGGACGAGGGACGCAGACATCAAAACGGAGCATCGAGACTCAAGCCCCAGCGTGACAGTCTTCACCTTAAATGTGAGTGCTCTCAACACACCAGCTGAGACACAAAGATCTGCTGAGGTGACCACAAAACATCACCCAGCAAAACGTGGTCCGTAAGAAACTCGCTTCAAATACAACCGGACGAGAGGGTAGGAGCTGAAGGAAGGAAAAGACGTACTGTGGTCTGCAGCAATAAAAGAGTAATCAGGAGGGACTGGGTATGTTAATATCAGATAAAGTGAATTTCAGAGCAAGAAAAACTACTAGAATCAAAACGATGACAGCAGAGCCCCAAACACATAAAAGCAAAAGCTGACGGAGCGGAAAGGAGGGCAGGCCAACGGGTCACAGCCGAGGTTTCGGCACCACCTCCCTCAGGAGGTGGCTGAAGGACAGCAAGAGTCCAGCAAGACCGAACAGCACGTGAACAGACAGGAACAGCGACACGTGTGAGTGCTCAACAAGGATTAAAAGCTACACATTCTATTTCCAGGCAACTCTGAAGCGTTTACCAGGTCATAGCTGGGGCCGGAAGACAAACTTCAGTAAATTAGAAAGAGCTGAAGTCATACAAAGCGTGTGTTCCCTCGCCATGGTGGAGTCAAACTAGAAACCAATAAAATAAAGACAACAGGAAAATCACCAAACACTTGGAAATTAAGCAACACGTTTGTAAACAATCCACAGAGCAAAGAGGAAGTGTCGAAGGGAAAACCCTAAATGCATTTAACTGAATGAGAATAAAAATCCAGAATGCTTAAACGAGCGAGCGCGGCCAGCAGCGCTCTGAGAGAGACCCACAGCTCTGAACACTCGCAGCAGGAAAGAAGGAGGTTTCAGATCAATAATCTGAGTTCATACCGAGAACCTAGAGAAAGAAGAGCAAAATAAACCTAAAGCGAACAGAAGGAAAGAAACGATACTAAGGAGGGTAGAAAACAATGAAATTAAAAGCAAAACCGCAGAAATACAACAAATAAGTGAAACAGAGAGCTGGCTCTGAGAAAGGGTTAATAAAGAACTAAGTAGGGGAATCACGACAGACCTCACAGACATCAAAAGGGAAATTAGATGCTACAAACGACCCTGTGATTATAAATTTGACGATTAAATGGAACGGACCAGTTCCTAAAAAAAGCAAACTAGCACAATTCAACAATATGCACAGATAATTCCAGCAGCCCTGTAACTATAAAGCAAGTTGAATTTCTAATTCCAGAAAACTCTCAAAAAGGAGCTCTCAAGACCCAGATGGTTTCACTGGAGAATTCTGCCAAATATCTAAGGAGAATTAACAGCAATTTTATGCAATGTCTTCCAGAAAATAGCAAACAGAAGAGTAATGAACACCTCCGAAGTAATTTTATAAGCCTAGTATTACTCTAATACCAAAAGCAGATAAAGAGAACAGAAAAGAAAACGACAAGCTAGTATCTTTCATGACACAAAAATCCCCCACAAAATACTAGCAAATTAGATGATGCAATGCGCAGAAAGAACTGTGCACCATGACCAAGTAGGACTTATTCTGGAAATGCAGTGCTGGTTCAACTTTCAAAACTTCATCAGTGTGACCCACCATAAAAACTGCGTAAAGAGGAGAAGCCACACAGTCGTGTCAGTAGGTGCAGAAAGAGCCCCCGGCAACACCCGACACGCACTCACACAGAGCTGCTGAGCAGCCTGGGCACTGATGAACAGCAGCTACAAAAATCCCAGCGAGCGCTGCACCGAACGAAGACGACGACGAACGCTTTCCCTTTAAGATCAGGAAGCAGAGGGACACACACGCTCACCGTCTTCATCAACAAAGTACTGGAAATTCTAGCCAGTGCAATAGGCAAGGAAAGTAAAGAAAACGCGTACAGGTTAGAAAGGAAGAAGTGGAGTGCACGCCCCCAGCCGGGGAGCTGGGTCTGGGCCCGGGGGAGACGGCTGTCCCTGAGCTCTCAGCCTGTGCTGCACAAGTCGCAAGTCTTTGGGAAAAGTGCTCAGCAGTATTTTGAGGCACAGAGCACCGGAGAACGCGTACCTGGCATGGGCACCAGCTCCTGCCTGGATGAGCGTGGGCAGGATGGCGATGAACAGCCCCAGCTGCACGTCCTGAGTCACCAGCATCCCCAGCAGCAGCGCTCCGTAATCGATGTCGCCTGCTCGGGAAGACGCCAGTAGGACCGCGCGCGCTCAAGTCAGTCGCCCCCAGCACCCCTCCGAGCACGCACCCACCTACCTTCCTTGTCACTGCGGGCGCTGCCCACGAGGAACTTGGACACCAGAGGTGTGCTCGACAAGGACAGGCAGGTAGAGATAAAGACGCTCTGGGTGGGTCTGATCTGCAGAAGGTGGCCCCAGACCAAGCCGAAGGCCACCATAAGAAGAGTCATGTAGCAGGGCCCCTGCAGGGAGATCTTCCACACCTGGGAGGGCACAGGGGTGTGCACACACCTCAGCACCCACAGCCCCCAGGAGCACGTGCGCACACGCCTCAGAGCCCACGGCCCCAGGAGCAAATGCGCACACGCCTCAGAGCCCACAGCCCCCAGGAGCACGTGCGCACACACCTCNACGTGCGCACACGCCTCAGAGCCCACGGCCCCAGGAGCACGTGCGCACACGCCTCAGAGCCCATGGCCCCAGGAGCACGTGTGTACATGCCTCAGAGCACGTGCACACACCTCAACACCCATGGCCCCAAGGAGCACACACGCCTCAGAGCCCACGGCCCCCAGGAGCAGAAGCGCCTCTGCTCAGGAACCAGCTGGCCCTGTAGAAAGCGATTCTGCAGTAAGCACAGGGCACACCACCAGGAAAACCGAGGACGCCCACACACGACCCCTGAGCCCTGGGCGCTGAGGACTAAGCACGCCCACCCCCTCTCCGCATGCACCCCATCCTCAGAGCACAGCTGGGGCCGAGGACCCCCACGGCCCCTCTCCTAATGGAAACGGCGCCTGTCCGTGATCCTGAGCGTCGGGGTTGGGACACACCTGGGCGGCCCAGGTGCAAAGCAAAGTGGCTTTTCATTAATTTACTTGTAGTCTAACTCCATTTCCATTCTGGAATACGCCAGCTTTCTAAGTGATCGTTCCAGAAGCCAAGACACTGAGGGGAACTGCAGCGTCCACTAACTTAGTGCCTATTGATACACACAGCCCTAAACAAGCCAAGACACCAAGGGGGACTGCAGTGCCCACTAACTTAGTGTCTACCGATACATGTGGCCCTAAATGTGCGCTATTGATCTTTCAGGTATTTTCATCTTGCAGGGACAGAGCGGTTAAGCCAAAGTCTGCCACTCACTTCGGAACCAGAACCGGGAACTTCCCCTAGAGTAACACGCTGAATTTTCAATCCCTGTGGTATTTCAGCCTCTAGCAGAGATGGACCCTCTTGGTGGGACCCATAAGTTAGTAAGTCTGAATGCATCCCTTCTAAGACCTGGTCTGGAGTTAGACATATAGAAGCTAACTCCACTTATTCACTGTATTTCCACTTAAAAAAATTTCTTTATCTTTTGAAATTTATGTTCCAAAAATAACATCAAACTATAACATCATATTCTACCCTGCCGGGCAACCCAGAAACGGGGACACTGAGCGCAGAGCGTGTTACGCTGCAGGGGACACCACCACACGCACGCAGGTGGACTCACCTTTCTTAGCTTCTCTGGGGAAAATTCCAAGCCAACGAGGAACAGAGTAAAGAACACACCGAATTCTCCTAACGTCTCCACCTGCACGATCGACTGGAAAACAAGAGTTTTAAAACCACGTAACTTAACGTGTTTAGGATATTCATAGAGTCATCTTAACTCAGTGGGACTACCCCCAAAAGCCTAGTATTTAAAGGGGAAAAAAAGAGCTATCTAGACTTCCTCTCTATCTGAAGAAACTTGGAATTCCTGAGTGTGGCACTTTCTTCCTTCCTTGGTTAGCTGGAGGAATATTCTCACTCACTTTCCAGGAACCAGCTCACGAACTCATGTGTCTTCAAGCTCGATAACTGCCGCTGCATTCCTACTGCCTCCTCCCACTGGCTTCCTGTGGGGACGTGGAGGCACTAACGCTGAGGCTGAAGCTTAACTGGTAAGAGTCTCACACTCCCTGGGTCTGGTGAGAGGGACTGTGGAATCCCCCTGGACCACGGCGGTCTCCCCACAGGCCCTGACGGACAGGAGCGTTCACCCCGTGTCCCTGCTCCTCAGAAGAGAGCGCTGCTTCTTTGGTGCTACGTACAGGATTTACGCTTGAGGCTTTCATGGCGGCCACCAGCTTGTCAGACTTTCCAGTGTTAATGATCACGTGAAAATAGAGTCTGGGTGTTCATGCGCCAGTTGCGGCCCCGGCCCCGCCGGGCACGCCCGTGGCCCACAGGCCGTGAACAGCAGCAACCCGCCCGCTCCTGCCAGCATCCTCCTCCTTCCACGCTCAGCCTTCGGTCATGTAAGTCTGAGCTGACCTTGGTTAATGCATGCTTTTTCCCGACACCACCTGCGGGCCTGCGTCTCTCCACAGCGAAGACTATCCCACGTACGTTTGTTGCGACATGCCCGCTCTTGCTTCTTCTGTGTCTTCTGCTTTTCATGCTTTCTAACTGCTGCTATTCCCCCCCTTTGGAAAACTGGGCCCAACCTGACTTTACATACTTAAAGCTACACTTCTTGACTTGGAAACAGTCTATTAACTCCCTATTAGGGAAGATGAACCCTGGGGCACAGGTAAGTGCAGTCACACTTTCTCCATCACCCACTCCCACTCTGGCTAGCATGAGCTTGGGTTTTCATCTCGGTATCTCTATCTGTTGTACCCATATTGTTTCTCCACGGTACAGGTAATTTGTTAGGAGCAGTTCTCACAGCACCAGCTGGATCTGTCAGCCTTAATTCCTCGCCATCAAGAGAAACGGGAAGGAAATGCGTCTGTGTCTCTACTGTTGGCAGACGTGTGGGGAAGGGAGGGGGGGCAGGACAGGAGAGGGTTTTCCACCGACAGCCTGGTGCCAGTTCATCGCACGAAAACTGCCATTTAAAAGCTGCGCTGTGAATGAAACCAGGCTACCAGGCGGCAGCCACGCACGTCTCCCCACCGAGTCTGGGCTCTCGGCTGGCAGCACGGCCCTTCTCACCCGGCAACCTGTCCGCGGTCCGTGCTCAGCGTGAAGGCCTCCCGCCTGGCCTGTGTGGTCCGCGGGAGCCTGGGCTAAGGCGGGCGAGGCCGCAGGGCGGTGTCAGGCAGGGTGGGGGTGGACGTGCCCCTCCCACGCCCTGCGTTAGGGGTGCCGCGGCAAGGGGCCAGGATACGGCTTCCTGGCTTTCTCTTTCCCGTGTCCACATTGTGCTTTCCTGAGAGACACAAGGCTGGGGACTCTCTCCTCACTGCCAGAAGAGCCGCTCGGCGAACGGCCTCCAAGGGGCTGCCTGGGCTGCCCAGTACGCCCCTGGCTGCACGAGGCCACGGCCTGATCGCCGCTCAGCACTCGGCTTCTCAGTGTGCAGAGCACTTAATCCAGCGTCTCCAGCTCTTTTCAGCGTCTGAATGATCCAACCCACTGCATCACTGCGCAGAGAATCTTCACAACAAGTATCGTTTTAAAGACGTGGACAGGATCGTTTTCTCTAGGCAACTGCTCACTCATTAATGAACAAAACGACCTTCCTATGCTCTGGAGATTTCCTACTAAATTCTAGAGGACACCTCTGATGTGCTTTGTAAGAAACGGCCAACTTCATCGATTCAAGCCCAGCAGGCCCTGCAGGGCAGGTTGCTCTGACCTTGATGCTGTTGAGTCCGGAGGGCCCCAGCAGCACGCCGCAGATGATGTAGCCGAACATGGTGGGCAGTCCGATGGTGGTGCAGAGCCAGCCACAGGGCAGGGAGAGCATCACAATGCTGACAATGTCCTGCACGAGGGCGAGAGACGCCGGTCAGAGGGGAAGGGGCCGCCGGCCGTGGGGGACAGCGCCCTGCCTTCCCTGAAGGGGAGACGGAGGCGAGGAGGTGGGGGGCGGCTCGCGGCGCCTCCGGAGCGTCCGGGGGAGGAGCTGCGGCTCGCTCCTGGGGGTCTAGAAGTGCAGAACCAGCGCGCGTGAGTCCGGTCACGGGGGCGGGGCAGGGGCCAGGCTACCTTTATGAGGTGGTGGTCGGCCCGCGGGATGGTGGCGTCCCGGGGCCGCGTCAGGATGTACTGGTTGTTCTGGGAGTCGATGAGCATGCTCAGGCCCAGGTCCTCCTCCACCTCCCGCCTGCTGAGGTTCTGCTGAGAGCCAGCCGCCTCCTCCTCCACCCGCAGGACCGCCTCGAAATTGACCCCTTTGACCTTCAGGAAGGACCGACGTCACGTCACTGAAACCAGCCAGATGCGTTCAGATTCACGTATCCCGCACAGGATACTGTCAGGCAGGAGGCAGACGGGCCACCGGGGGCGGGGAGCGGGGGTGCAATGATGCCAGACTCAGGGCCAAGCAGGGGAAGCAGCGCGCGTCCGCGGGGCCACACGAGTCCCCTTCCGGGGCGCAGTGCTGCCGTTCCACCTGCGTTTCCAGCCTGTGCCAGCATGCTCGCGCGCTGGCGCGGCCGCACACCCCACGGGGCGCGCCGCGGCCACTCACCGACTTATTGTCGTCGAAGGCGTGCTCCTCGATCTCCAGCTCCAGACGGTCGGCTGCCCTCCGCACGTCTTCCAGGATCTCGTCCAGCATGGACAGGCTCTTGTTTCGATGCTGCATGCTTTTAAGGGCTTCAACTTGATGCTTTTCTGCTGCCAGAAGTTCCACATATTCTGTCTCCTCCTATTCATGCATGAAAAACGAAGAGTAAGAAGGGAACCTGGCCGGCCTGTGCGCAGGTTCCCGGTCACCCACGGCCAGGAAGCCCCGGGGCAGGCAGGTCGCTGTCTGTGTCTCACAACAGACAGGACCACGCCCGGGGGTACACACCGGTCACCTCACAGCTGGAAGAAATAACACACTTGGGTGAGAAAAGCTTAATCATCCTATCTTCTCGCTTTTAAAGCTGTCTAATAACAGCACAGCGTTTCCAGCAATATCAATAATGATACTTTGTGTATGTAAAGTGTCTGCCACACAACAGATGGCCTAAATGACAGCTTTAAAATGTTATATAAATATTAATCTGATACAATAGTTTCTTCTCATTTTAAAAGTATCCTTTATCAAAGTCCTTAATTCAGGTGTATACATTTGTTTAAAGCTACCTTAACACCTTAACACTTTAGTTTTCAGCCTGTGGGCCTTGAAGAAAATCAGCTTTTGTGCTAAAAATTCTCATCAGAGACTCGAAATGCGGGCAGCAACACGGGGGCCTGCCTCCACGTGGGGTCACTGCAGAGCTCAAGCCGCTGTTCTCAGGACGGAGGGATTTCCCACGGGCAGGCACGTGAGAGACCCAGCGAGCTCCGGCGTGGCTCTGCGCAGCGGCGTAGCCCTCCCGCACCCGCCGGACGGGATCGCAGCCCTGGGGGTGCCCGCCCCGGCCCCGGACCTGCCTTGATGGCTGCCTCCCGCAGGGCCTCCAGGCGCTGCCGGCTGCTCTCCTTCACGTTGGCCACGTCCCTGTAGTCGCCCTGCAGCGCTCTCTGGAGGCCGTGCACGGCCTGGAAGACTGAGTTCTCGCTTTCATTCAGCTCCTTCTGGAAAATCTCAAGCGTGTGCACCCGGAACAGCTTCTCTTGGTCCGAGAGGCTGGCGTCCCTCTCCACTGCTCTGATCGCATCCTCCAGCTTGCTCAGAACCACAGCCTTCTGGCGCAGGAGCCCGGAGAGCCTCCTGCAGCCGTCCAGCACCCACGGCCCCCTCTGTGGGACAGCCGCCCCCCGCCCGCGGGGCAGCTCGACGGCGGGTCCCGCCATGCCCTCCTGCTGCGCGCCACTTGCCAGCAGCTGCAGGAGCGGAAGCCACATCCAGAAGTGACTCCTCCCCGGCACCTTCATGATCCAGCCTCAGGGACAGGGCCGGGCTGCCCAGGGACTCCGGCTATGCCGAGTGGGCATTTCAGATACACGTGTTCAGCTGAAGAAGAGACAAAGCGCCACATACAGTTGAAGGATGATTCATCGCCACTGAGATGAAAGTATTACATAATTACTAAGAGCTATCACTTTTCTGAGGAAAATGTTATTTTTCCTGGATGAATAGAAACATCTGAGTTATTTAAGGCATCTAGATTTCAGTCAATACTGAACGCAGAGTAGGGTGCCTGGAAGGTTACACCTGAATTTAAAGGCAGTTTTTAAGGGAAATTCAGTCTCAGGTATGTACCACATGTACCCTGTGCAAATGACACAGACTAGTCCCATCCAAGGCTGGGGTCGCCGCCTGCTACCCCGTCAGACGAGGGGCTGGGCACCAGGTCCAGGGCCAGAGGCGGAGCTGGGGTGCCGCCAGACGGCCTGGGCCACCGTCCGCTTCCCTGAGCCACCTGGAATCAGTCTGATTTCCAGCATGAGGCTAGAGGTGCAGGTTAGCAAGGTGCCAAGGACAGAAGAGAAACAGGCGCAGATCACAGCCACACTGGAGCGTTTTCCCTGCCGCGGACCAGGCCCCTCCGCTTCCTCCCTCAGGGAGGCCTCAGGCAGAAGCCTGGCGCACCCCGTCTGTGGGGCGAGGGGCCAGACGGCTGAGTCTCGGAGCCACCTGTGGGGCGAGGGGCTGGACAGGCCCGAGTCTCAGTGCCACCTGTGGGGTGAGGGGCTGGACGGGGCCCGGGTCTCGGCGCCGCCTGTGGGGCGAGGGGCTGGACGGGCCCGGGTCTCGGCGCCGCCTGTGGGGCGAGGGGCTGTGCCACCTAAAAGAGGGCTGGTGGAGGCGTGGGTGGAGGCCGTGCAGGAGGCGAGCAGAGAGGATGGCCACAGAGGCAGGAGGGCACAGAAGAGGTGCAGGCGTGGCAGAGCCCAGGAAGGCAGCCTGACACCCCTGAGCTGGGCAGCCAGGCCCGAGTCCTACGCCAGGGAGAACGCAAAACCCAGTTCCAGGACTCACGTGGTGTTCCACAATGTACAAGTACTGTCTCACTTCACTGGTAATCCCGGCTCTGATGCGTTTAACCTGGTTTCCCAGGCAAAGTAGATTAGACGCAGGAAAAATAAGAGTGCATTTCTAAGAATCCCAAACAAACCAAGAGGTCGCAGCCAGCAGGGAGTTCACAGAGGCACAGAGGCTGCTGCGGGGCCGCAGCCTGGGGGCCGACCATCCCAGGCGGACCCTGAAGAGGCCGCCACTGAGCAGGAGGGACCCGCGTTCAGAGTGACAATCGGAAGACGCCCGCTGAAGCCGGCATGCTGGCCCAGCACTCTGATGAGGCCAGGAGCCTGCTCAGGACGTGCTCAGACCCTCTAGTCCCTACGTCTCCCGGGGACCACAGGCGCTGCACAGCTCACTTCCCAACAGCGCTGTCTTTGTTACCGAGCTTCCCGTGCAGGCTCAGTACAGCTTTAAGTAAACATTACCACCTTGAGCAAACCAACCACGGGCCAATCACAGTGATACCAGCAATATATGCTCACCTGTTATTTTACTGACTCACATGCTAAGATTCTACCGTTTCGAGGGAAAGAAAGCAAGCTCAACTTCAAATGTGCACACATTTACTATTTTTCAGAACTGAGACACAAATTTCAGATGCTGAGTTAATGGCACAGATCTAGACACACACGTTGTCTCCAAAAGATCACAGAAAGTGAATCTTTTATAGACTTCAAACTTCAGAAAAATAACTGCTGCACAGCCAGTTTGGGAGTAAACGCCCTTTGTCTAAGACGACGGCTCCTCCCGCAGACAAGTCCCTGCAGTTTGTTCTCCCTCCCCTGACAGCACCCGGGGGGCGCAGTCACTTTAATGAGAAATCGTTGAGAATTTCAGTAGTAGTCATATGTCCACTGAAAAGAGCGTCTATCTTTTGATAGATGTCTATGAACATGAAGCTAAAATTACTTATAGACCCTTAAAACGTGAACCAGGACTGCCTTGGTGGTCCAGTGACTGATACTCTGTGCGCCCAGGGAAAAGGGCCCAGGTTCAATCCCTGATCAGGGAACTGGCCACAGCTAAAGGTCTCACAGGCTGCAACAAAGGCTGAAGATCCCTCAAGCCACAGAGAAGACCCACCGCGATCAAATAAATAAATATTTTTTAAAATACGAACCCCTCCCTCTTCATAAACTTCTCATTTTACTTTTAAATTCAACTACCAAATCCTATGGACTACTAAATTGCAACGTGTTTTCTCTTCAGTGAATGGTGTTATTTTGTTATTGCTATTTTTTTTAATAAATGGCATATATTTTCCTTTTTAAAAGATTCTGTTTACTTAGTTAGCTGTCCCAGCTCTTAGCTGCAGCATGTGGGGTCTAATTCACTAACCGAGGATGGAAGGTGGGTCCCCTGCATTGGGAGCCTGGAGTCTTAGCCAGTGGACCACCAGCGAAGTCCCTGTTATTGCTATTTTTAATTATTAAAAAAAGACGTTTTGGACTTGTTTTGGTCTTATAATGAATTCTTAAAATGCCCACACCCAGCTGAACCCCTGGCCCTAAGTTGGAGGAGGGGGACCTGACCTGGCACCAGAGCTCCAGGCAAGAATTCCAGAGCGAGCCTCCAGGGTCCAGCGGGATCAGGGTTAGCAGGTGCAGAGCCTCTGGAAAAAAGAAAGCAGGAGGGTTATTTGCAGTGGACGGCTTGACATGAGCATTTTGGCCAGATTCCACCAGCGCTTCCAGGCACAGACCAGCAACAAAGGAGGAGGCAAGGACACCTGGGGTGGAAGCAACCTAACCCAACGTGGTTTGCAGAGGATTTGTGCTCCCGCTTGACACCTGAACTCGTACAGTGTGACAACCTAGTGATTGCACTGTTTTCATCAGTAACATTTTTACAAGTAGGTAGACTCATTCATCGGAGAAGGTGATGGCACCTCAACTCCAGTACTCTTGCCTGGAAAATCCCATGGACGGAGGAGCCTGGTGGGCCACAGTCCATGGGGTCATGAAGAGTTGGACACGACTGAGCGACTTCCCTTTCCCTTACCTGAAAAGCCTATTTTACACTTTAACAAGTTGCTGCTGCTGCTGCTAAGTCACTTCNCTCCAGTACTCTTGCCTGGAAAATCCCATGGACGGAGGAGCCTGGTGGGCCACAGTCCATGGGGTCATGAAGAGTTGGACACGACTGAGCGACTTCCCTTTCCCTTACCTGAAAAGCCTATTTTACACTTTAACAAGTTGCTGCTGCTGCTGCTAAGTCACTTCATTTGTGTTTGACTCTGTGCGACCCGAGACAACAGCCCACCAGGCTTCCCCGTCCCTGGGATTCTCCAGGCAAGAACACTGGAATGGGTTGCCATGTCCTTCTTCAATACATGAAAGTGAAAAGTGAAAGTGAAGCTGTTCAGTCCTGTCCGACCCTCAGCGACCCCATGGCCTGCAGCCTTCCAGGCTCCTCCTTCCATGGGATTTTCCAGGCANCCCTGGGATTCTCCAGGCAAGAACACTGGAATGGGTTGCCATGTCCTTCTTCAATACATGAAAGTGAAAAGTGAAAGTGAAGCTGTTCAGTCCTGTCCGACCCTCAGCGACCCCATGGCCTGCAGCCTTCCAGGCTCCTCCTTCCATGGGATTTTCCAGGCAAGAATACCGGAGTGGGGTGCCATTGTTAGGTGATGTAAATTCTATTTGTTAAAAGATAAAGCACTTATAATCCTGTAAATACAACTTATGGTTCATTTCTAATCACTAAAAGAATTGGAAAATGAATTTTAAAAGCAAAACAGGAAAGACAGAAATTTCTTCTGGACAATAATAAATTTAAAAATATGTAATGATAATTAAAGTGCACAAAATCCAGTATTCTGGACAGGTACCAATCCAATCACTGTCACCTGTCCCGTGACTCGCAGCCACCCTCGACATCCCCTCCTCGGAGTAGCTCCCGAAAGCGGGTTGGGGGTGTCCCTGAGTCATGCGTTAACTGGGGGCGAGACTGTGCTTCCTTCTCAAGGGACCCGGAGGCCGCGTGACCCCTGGACAAACACGTGTGAGCTCCCAGGTGAGGTCCCGCAGGATGGGGGAGCGGCTCCTCCGCACACCTGAACCCAGGGTCTGGCCGGGGCATGGGGGAGAGAGGGGAGGGGGCTGTGGACAGTCCAAGCCTGCTATGTCCACAGCCCCTGCCCGCGCTCCCATCGCGCCCTCCCTGTCCCACATCCGCCCGGCATCCACTGCCAGGTGAGCGGGCACGGAACAGGCGCTCAGGTGCAGCACCGTCCTCGGCACAAAGCCTGCGTGGGGGGGGCGGAACCCCAAGAGCCTGGGGAGGAAGCAGGGAGACCAGAACCCCTGGGACGGGAAGCCCAGATCCCCGGGGAGAGAGGAGCCCAGACCCTAGGAGAAGCCCTGACNCAACCACGTGCTGAACCCAGAACCATCAGGGTGACTCAGCTTACACCCTTAACTGGGTCAGCCCCTTGGAAGAGACCCTGAGAGGAGATTTTGTTGTATTCCGTGTCTCTGGAAGGGCATTTTAAGGGCGTATCTTCATTCGATATATGGTCAGTCTTGATGCCCACATCACAGAAGTGGTTCTTCACACTTGAAGAAGGCTTGAGACCTTTTCCAGAGGTTAGAGAATTTATCTGATGTTTCTCCTAGATTATCCACATTTTTAATAAAAATTTTGGACATTTTAAGAGGGTAAGACAATGAAATGTAGGGAAAGCTCACCCACTTCCCTTAAAAGCCGTGGATAATAATTTCCTTGGCATGGTGAGCCCTAGCGAAGTCCATCAGAGCTTGAAGTGTAGGCCGTGGTCCTGTAGATTTATGGACCTTTATTAATTTATTTTTTAGGCATGACCTCCAAATGGCCCAGCTCCTCCTGGACCAGAACTGAAGAAGGTGGTGTCGGGAACTGTCCCCTCTGGACTTTGGCAGCTGAGAAGCTCAGAGCCTCATTTTCAGCTTTCAGCTCTTATATGTGGTATATGTGTCTGTATCTCATCTTTGGCTTTTTTTGTCTTTTTTCCTGCTAATCTCTTCACCTACGTCTTGTTTTCCAATTACACGCTTTTGTAAGTTACAACTTTTTCTATGTGCTTCTGTCAACTGTGTCATCTGTTTTTGAACAAAAGTGAAATTTTCCCCTTTGTCATATTATTGTTTTTTGTAAAGCATTAGCGCCTAGTAGATGGGTCTGGTTTTGTTTCGGGGGGACAGTTTGTCCACACCATGCAGCACGTGGGAATCTCAGCTCGCCAACCAGGGATCAGACCTGTGCCCCCTGCAGTGGAAGCATGATGTCTTGATCGCGAGACTGTCAGGGCAGGCCCTAGCGTCTGTTTTGATTTACAGCCTTGGTGAATCACTGTCATTTCTGCTGTCGTTTTCATCAGGTTACCTTCAATAAATAAAGCCTTAACTGTTCCGGTATCTGGAAGCATCAAAATGCTATTTGGTTCCATCATATACTGCGCTTAGTGCAGTTACGGGGCAGCTTTGTTATTTGCTGCCCCCCCACAGCCTCTGCCCTGTTTTTCCTTTTTATTTCTGTCTCATGTACACGAGCTTCTCGTTACTAGTATCTTTGCTTAATCATCACAGGCTTTTTGTGCCTGCTTTTGAAACTTTTATAAGTTACTTTTCACACAGTTTTTTGTTAGGTGTGTGTGTGTGTTCATCAGTGTTCTGCTAATTTTAGACAGAGGAAGGCTTAAAATAATGATGTTTCTAAATCTCAAGGGCCTTCTCCTGGTCATTAGGGCCTGAAGTTAATTGAAGCTGAGGAGGACCCACAGGTGGGCTGTGGTGTCATGGTTAGACCTCGGGTTACCCTCTAACCTCACTTCATCAGATGGTACATGTGTGTGATAAAGGGGAATTTCACTGAGACTCAGAGGGAAAAAGGCAGCATCCTACTCCGTGCGAAGGGAACCAGATAAAGATCAAAGTGTATTTTGCATAGAATACTGACATTTCTACTTCGGGGAGTTTAGACTTTCCATATTTGTCACTATGTAGATGCTGCCATTAGAATTTTCGGAAGGCTGTCCCGTGTTCTTGTCCGATGGGCAACAAAGCTCTGTGCTTCTGCAGTTCTGAAGGGCATCAGGGCACCCAGGAGAGGGTAGGTCCAGATTCAACGCAGGAGCTGGTGACGGAGCCGCAGCAGCTCTCTGGGCCGGCCTCGTCGGCGGTCCCCCCGCTTTCGCTTCCCAGAGCGTGAGCTTGAGTCATCTCAGAAGGGCGAGGGCCGCCAGTTCATGGTGTTTGCTCAGGCTGGCAAGAGCAGTGCCGCCCGCTGCTTGGAGCCGAGCAAGCTGCCACCAGGCCTGGCCACGGACAGCTGCTCCCAGTACCCGAGCGTGTTCAGAGGGATCCATGAGAACCTCTGTGGACAGGAAGAAACTGGAGCGACTGTATAACAGGCACAAAGGTGAGGGCACCAAGGCACCGCACGGCCAGGGCGCAGGGGTGGCGGTTGGGAGCTTCCCATGCCGTGTCCCAAGGCCTCCGACCGAGTGCCGCTCCAGGAGCACAGTCCCTCCCTTGCCGATGGCCAGCTACACGGGTTAGTTGGTTTAATCGGAATCTGGCTGCTGATGGCTCAAGGCTGGGGTGGGACAAGGCGCACAGAGTAGAGGCTGGTGGGCAGCAAGCCCTCCTGTACACGGCCTGGGTCAGCTGTGGGGAGTCACTGGTGGGAGGCTTGGTGTCCACCCACTTGGTGTCGTACGCCGCCGTGAGAGTACTTTTCCCCAGCACTTCACTGGGCAGGAGTACCTGGTGAGAAGGCTGCTTGAGAACTATTCCACATCGTCCGAGTAGTTCTGAGAGGAGGTGCAGGTCACCCTGCCCCACGGTTGGTGGTGCCAGAGTCCTGCCACAGTGCCAGTGGCAGAAGCTTCTGGAAGAGCTCTTGGCAGAGAGACCTTGTGTTGTCAGTTGGAGACAGTGGTTATTTTTATCAAAATCGGCACTTAGAATGGCGCTTTCCCTGTCAAAATAGAGTCACGCCGCAAGACAAGTCTGCACGGTGAGTCTGCAGATCCAGACAGCTGAACGGGCTCTGAGTTCCGCACCAGGCGTCAGGTCTGCTGAGTGGGAAGGCAGCAGTGGCTCAAGAGCTGGCTTATTTTTTCTTTCCAGCAGCTTCTAAGGTTACTCTTATGTTTCCAAAACTTAAAAAAATAGAACGCAGAAAGTGAAAATGCTCATTTAAACAAGTATTAACACAAACTTCCTAGACTTTGAGTTCTTATTTATTGTTTTCATTTTTTACTTTTGAAAATATACTGTGTATAATTTTAATCTATTTCGATTAAAAAAATCAACTGAAAATGGCATTCCTCTTTTTTTTAATCTTAGTTCAGAAACTTTCTGTGGTTAAAAAAACAGGTTCATATTTGTAGTTCTCCAAAAAGGAACGTTGTTTTCGGTGTGCTTTAGAATTTTTGGCTAAGTTAATTACTGAGCTAATTTTGTAAGTTCTATGCCCTGCAGATTTTTTAAGTTACTCAGATATGTGCAACTGCCTTTGCAAAAATATTTTTGTATGAAAGTTATCTTTATTCTTTAGTTGAAGATTTGGGACCTGAAAATAAATATATAGTTAGAGAATGAGGACCAGCGTGTGTCCTTACAGAAAGTATACACATGAACCCGTGCTTCCAAGCTACTGTAACACATCAGAGGTGGCGCACATGAAGTGTGCCAGGATGGCTGATGGGTGAGGGCACGGTAGACCCAGTTGCCTGCCCTCCTGACCGTGTGCCGTGCTGGGAGCACGGGCCTGAGTCGGGGCGTGGTGAGCCCCTCTGTGCCGTGAGCCCACTCGCACAACCTGGGAGCATAGAGTTGGAGGGCCTCGGTGGCTGCTGGAGCAGTGGGGCCAGCGGTCCCTCGGGTGACGACGTACCTTAGATGCGGTGCTGAGCACTGAGGAGTCTGACCTTGTGTGGTGCAGAGTCTGCCACGCTTGCCCTTGCTCCGAGTGGAGTGCCACGGCCTGCTCTGGCGCCGCCAGCGGCAGCAGGTGGCACGTCACCGCCAGGCGGGTCTGGAGGCCGGCGCGCCCGCGGTGTGCTCTTGGTGACGCTTTGGTGGGCTTCACTGTTTGATCTTCCCGTGGAAAAATGCTAACTTCCTTAATTTTATTTCTAAACTAGAAATTAGGGGAGGGGTAAGCCAGACTTTCTCAGCCGTTAAATGTGGGTGTATAAACTAAATGACCAAACGAGGCGCGGTGCAGTGGTCTCAGCACTGTGACAAACGAAATCACTTTCGAGAGATGCATCACCTTTCTTTTGCCACGGCAAGGTGCTGATAAAGGCTTGAACTCCTGTGAATGCTTCACCATGCAGTGGTTTTCATAGCAGTTTGTCTTTGAGGGCAAGCTAAAATTCTGTAAACCTGAATTTTTATTTTACTCTAGGGAAATCAAAATTTTTATTCATGATGACATTTTCAGAGAAGTTTCAGTGATTTTTCCCCCCCTGAAAACCCAGAAACCTAGATTTTTAAAATAGGAGTATTTTCTGGATAAATTATTATCTGTTACTGTTTCTTTCATATATACTTGAAAATTGCAGTGCATTGATTGATGTATTAAAAATACATTCTTTCCACCCATTTTAGTAATACTTTTCAAAATATCCAAGTTTTTAACTTATTTTTCCCTTAATTTTAACTGTAGACCCACAAGATGAAAATAAAATTGGAACTGATGGAATTTAACAGTTTTTTGATGATTTAAGCCTAGATCCTGCCAGCATCACGGTTTTGGTTATAGCATGGAAATTCAGGGCTGCAACTCAATGTGAATTTAGCAAAAAGGAATTTGTAGATGGCATGACAGAACTTGGGCAAGTACACTGGTCTCAGTTTAAACTCTTCAGAAAGGAAAGTGCTTTCAGTGTTATTTTTCAGCGCCCTGTAAGTTTCGTATCAGTTTATTTTACACATTCCTTGTGCGTTTGTGCTATTAAACCTTTACCTTTCTTTTGAATTCCAACTGAGGTTTTGTTCAGTATTTTTATTCAGATTAATTCCTTTTGTTACACTTCCTCCTTTTTAATTTTTCCTTCCAGTTTTGAGCCATCATAAACGCCCAGGTGTTTGTGTCTGTTCTCAGGCGTTTATTTCAGAACACTGTGTGCTAGACGTAGACTTCGTTGTGTTGCCGCATCAAGCGTTAATAAAATGTCGTTCTGTGTTTTGCTCGTCTGACTTCTCTCCTCTACCTGGGGCCGGAGTAAAAGGTTCGCTAATACCTTAAGATGTTTCTTTCTTATTCGGTGAGTCAGAGAAGTACATGAAAGCACGTGACGTAGATGGCTTCCAACCATTAAGGTCCCTGCACTGTCTCCTGCAGTCTGTAGGAGCCGACCTGCTGGCTTGCCGACACTCTGAGGCCTCAGTGTTGACACCTTAGACTCACCTATTTTTAGCTCCCAGAGGAGCTCGAAAGCCTGAGGCAAACATGTTCTAAGGCTGTGCAGACAGGGTGCTTGTTTCCACTAAAGAGGAGTCTGTCAAGATGATAAGTTCTAGGAGACTTTATTTCTAGTATCTTATTACCACATTCCAGGTAGTTGAATAAAACCAATTTAAAACCAAGCGAACAACAAGTATCTTTATAACAGTGTTGTAACGCACATGTGTCCATATTCTTTGCACCTGGGAAAGCCTAGAAGTTCCAGTGATCTTAGAACCGGAAAGACCCGTGAAAAGAGCATTCTATCACTGCTGGACCACAGTTACCCCACCTGTTAAAATCGCCCCGAAACGAGAGCTTTTGGAAATAAATGCTTCTTACAGAGACAGTTTATGGTATTTCTTAGACGTTGTCTAGGCATACATCGTACAAATAAAATTTTTAAATTCCTATTAGCCTATGAAGTGTCATAACTTTAAATACATATTTTAAAGATTTTGAGCATGAATCTTCCCAAAATGTTTTTAGATCATGTCACACCCTGTTCTCTGGAGTTTATGGAATATAATGTAAGGTCACAAGTTAGTGACGGTCAGTGGCTTGCTCTCTCTCCATACCTCATGGGGCAGTTAAAGGTGAAAGTACCATTTAAAATATTAAAAGTTTGTGAGTGTATTAGTGAGCTATGCTGTGGAGACTAACCTGTGCTTTTAGGGCGTGAAGGACTATTTGCCTCTGAACGGTGCTAGGCTCTGGAAATGACTGGCTTCTGTGCCCGCTCCATTACGAGCTCCCACACTCCCGGCTGTTGGCTCCTGACTGGTTAGAGCACCTGCCTTTCACAGTTAACTCTGCACCTTTTCTTTGGGTGCTTGAAGACTCTTAGATAAACTGAACAAACTTTATGAAATACCTTGACATTTTTAAAAACAAAAAATTGTCTGTGTGGGTCCTCCCTGCTGTACCCCTGGGTCTTTTCGTCTGTCTTTAACCCAGCACCACATATTCGTAATTGTTGTAGCTTTAGAGTAAGTCTTGATGAGTCAGTAAAGTCCTCCCACATTGTCCACCTACTGCACGACTGTTAGTGTTTATTATTTCGGGGGGGAAGCGGTAAGAAGAGTCTTTCCAACAAATGATGCTGACACAGTTGGGCAGACATGAAAAAGCTTACCCTCAGTCCCTCCTTCATAGCATACCTGAAAATCAGCCGGGGCAGACTGCAGACCTGTGCAAGATGCTAAAACCAAAGTTTTAGACAGATTAAGGAAATGTAACCTCGGGTTAGGCTTTTTCAGAAAAGACAGAAAAAGTACTAACCGTACATGAAAGAAGTGGTGAATTGGACTTGATCAAAGTTAAAAACAGCATCAAAAGATGCTGTTGGGAAAATGAAAAAGATAAAACAGTGGGAAAAAATGTTTGTTCTCTCTTTGTATATGTTATAATCACTATAAGAACATAAAATTCAATCTGAAAGAGTCCAAGAAAAAAAGGACAAAAGGAAAATTAACTGATGGTGGGACAGATAGCGAGCCCATGATAAAATGGAGGATTTAAGCCTAAAAATGTTCTAATTTACATAATTACATTAAATGTAAGTGAACTAAATGCTAGGTGGGTTTTTTAAAGTCAGCTACTGTATATACTGTTTAGAGTAGATACAACTGAGACGTAAGGGCGTGGAACAGTTTGAGGGACAGAGTCTAAAGTAGTGTGCGAACGTGAGCCAAACATAGGCTGCTGTGGCTCTTCATATGTTAAAGCAAGCTTTAAAGCAGAAAGTAATTCTACGGATAATGAAAGACATTTTCTGTTCCTTTTTTTTTTTTTTTTGGTGGAAAAAGAAAAGGTGCTTTACTCAGGAGGCCAGCAACCTGGGAAGGTGGTGGGCTGGTGTCCTCAGACCACCTGAGCTCCTGGTTAGGGGCCAGGAAATTGAAAGTGGAGGGTCAGTCAGCCCCAGCCACCCTCTGGAGGCTTGTCCTGCAGGGGTCGGGGCGTGTCGTCTCCACAGCTGTCTGCTTCTGCCATCTAAGGCCCTGGAGTCCTGTGGATACACATCCTGTGAGTTCCTGGCTCCCCAGCTCCAGCCCAAGGCAGGCAGAGCAGGATGGTATTAGCACCTGGGACCGCATTCCCTGAAGACCTTGATTGACCTGGGAACCTCAGGTCAGGGCTTCAGCTTTTATGACTTCTGCCCAAGTTGGGCCAAACCAGATTTAGATGAAAATCTTTTGGAAGGTGTTTAGTAGACTGTTTTGTGCCGGGGTCCAGGCCCGGTGGATCCAGGGTGAGTTGAAGCGTGGACGGCGTTGGCGTCTTAGAATTATTTATTCAGAAATATAAGATTAGGAGATGATAGTATAGTGGGAAAATTTAGGTGGAGAAAAGAGGCTGAATAACTTGGTTTACGTGGAAAGCCAATAANGCAGGCCCCAGGCCCCTCCATGCCCTGTCCCCGGGCCCTCCTGGAGTGCCCACCTGGCAGAGTCCCCGGCACGTCTCCAGCCTGCACTGTGGCCCCAGGACTCCCCGGCGTGGCTCCTGTCAAGAACGTGCTCCCCCGGGTTGGAGCAAGTCACATCCCCTTGGCAGAAATAGGGTGGAATCCGCCCGGGTTAAGGTGTGTATCCGGAGCACCTTGGTCACAGGCCCAGTTCTGATGGGCGCGGGCACCTCTGGACGCATGCCCTCTGGCCCGCGGGTGACCCCGATGCGCTTGGGCAAGGCTGCGCCCACAGAATGTGCTTCACCCTCTAAACATCTAAGTTTATTTGTTTTCAAACAGCCCAACTTTTTTCTTTGATAACTGACTGTAGCTTGTGAAAGGGGCATGGCAAACAGACGGGGAAGCAATGGAGCCAGCCACACACTTTATTTTGGGGCTCCAAAATCCCCGCAGATGGTGACGGCAGCCATGAAATTGAAAGACACTTGCTCCTTGGAAGAGAAGCTATGACCAACCTAGACAGCATATTAAAAATCAGAGACAGACATTACTTTGCCGACAGAGGTCCGTCTAGCCAAGGCTACGGTTTTTCCAGTGGTCACGTATGGATGTGAGGGTTGGACTATAAAGCTGAGCGCCGAAGCATTGATGCTTTTGAACTGTGGTGTTGGAGAAGACTCTGGAGAGTCCCTTGGACTGCAAGCAGATCCAACCAGTCCATCCTAAAGGAGATCAGCCCTGGGTGTTCATTGGAAGGACTGATGCTGAAGCTGAAGCTCCAATACTTTGGCCTCCTGATGCAAAGAGCTGACTCATTGGAAGAGACCCTGATGCTGGGAAAGACTGGGGGCAGGAGGAGAAGGGGACGACAGAGGATGAGATGTTGGGGGGCATCACCGACTCGATGGACGAGAGTTTGAGCAAGCTCCAGGAGCTGGAGATGGACAGGAAGGCCTGGCGAGCTGCAGTCCATGGGGTCGCAAAGAGCTGGACAGGACTGAGTGGACAGACAGCCACGCCCATCACGGCCGGTGGACCCTGACTGGGCCTGACGGGTGTCAGCACCGTATCCTCGCGTCCCCTTCAGGTCGGCTTTATTACGGCAGATCACAGATAAAGGGACTGACGCAGAGGAGCTGCGTCGTCGGTCCAGCGCCGCCCAGCCAGGGCAGACAGGAGCCTGACAGCCTCGGGCTGCCTCTGGAGCCCCGACCCAACCTGGGGGGGCAGGACCTGCGCTGTTCCAGGGGCCCGGCAGACCGTGGCTCTTCCCGTGATTTCCAAAGGCAGGTAGGGCTCGCCACCCCAGGCGTGTGGCCATGGGCTGGGCCCTGTGGAGCGGCAGGTGTGCCCGGCCGTGTCCACTCTGCCATGCCTCTGAGATGGGCAGTGCTGAACAGAAGCGGGCGCTGAGCAGGGCGTGGCATCCAGGGCCCTGCAGGGCGGGCGGGCCCTGCAGAGCAGAGAGCCGTCCCGGCCCCACGATCCTCTCCCCGCCCCAGTGCTGCCTGCGGCGCCATCTGAAACATTGGTGTTACCGAGTGATCCAGATGGGTCTGCTGCCTTCTCTCTGTCATGACTTCAGCTAGGAGGCTCACAGGGGGCTTTGTAAGTGGGTCTGTCGGGCGGGGGAGACAGAGAAATGAGTTCAGCGGCCGCGTCAGCATGCAGAGGAGCTCGGGCCAGAGGGCGCAAGGCTCTGTGGCTCTGAATTCGGGATCAGCTCCTGGGATTTTGCTGCCATTTTGCTTTTAAAGAACTTTTGTCTCTTGAAAAAGAATGTGATTCCAGAATAAAACGATCCATCTTAGGAGACCCGGAAGGGCCAGGCTTATTCGCCCCGGACTGAGAAGGTAGAGGACGTGACACCCCAGCCGGGGCCACCCAGCGTCACCCGGCGCCGCCCGACGTCGCCGGGGCCGCCCAGCACCACCTGCTGTCACCCGACGTCACCGGGGCCACCCAGCGTCACCCGCCGCCACCCGACGTCGCCGGGGCCGCCCAGCGTCACCCGGCGCCGCCCGACGTCGCCTGGGTCGCCCAGCACCACCTGCTGTCACCCGGCGACACCCGACGTCGCCAGGGCCGCCCAGCGTCACCCGGCGCCACCCGACGTCGCCGGGGCCGCCCAGCACCACCTGCTGTCACCCGACGTCACCGGGGCCACCCAGCGTCACCCGGCGCCACCCGACGTCGCCGGGGCCGCCCAGCGTCACCCGGCGCCACCCAACGTCGCCTGGGTCACCCAGCACCACCTGCTGTCACCCGACGTCACCAGGGCCACCCAGTGTCACCTGGCGTCACCCGACGTCGCCGGGGTCACCCAGCACCACCTGCTGTCACCCAATGTCACCAGGGCCACCCAGTGTCACCTGGCACCACTATCCACAGGCCAGACGGGACTCACACCCGCCAGCCCGGACCCTACCACACCCCCACCCAGCTCAGAATTGAGGCAACATGGCGTGGCCCAGAGTCAAAGCAGCGGCCAGACAGTGCCAGGCCTCTGCCCCGCTGCTGAGAGGTGGGGGTTGACAGGAGCCGCTCCCCCCGCAGCGCAGCTCCCAGAGCAGTGCCGGGACCGCAGTGCACCCCTCACCCTGCCTGGACTCGGGCGTCTGCCTTCCCCACCCGCACTGGGGCCAGAGGTGACCTGGTTTCGTGCCAACTGTGCTCTGCCTCTGGCTGTGCGCCCAGGGTGGGCGGGACAGGGGCAGCGTCCTTCTCCACCCCCACGGCCCCCAGAGACGGGCTTCGCCGGGAGGGCTGCACGCAGCCCTGCACAGACAGGGCCAGGTGCCGCCAGCCTCGCTGGCAGGTGCGCCCTCTGCCTGCTCTGTCCCACCCGCTGTAGGGTGTGTGGCCTCTGTCCACCAAGCTGTGGACTCACTTAATGGCAGAAACACCCAGTTGTGATCAAAACCTATTCACGACCCCTCGTTGAGCCTACAGCAGGCAGACGGGGGCCTGACCCTGCGATGGGGGTGCGTGAGGCCATCTGGATGCCGGCCAGCAAGCCCTCTGTGCCTGGCACCCCATTCTGGCACCCTGAGATCTCCAAGGACACGCTCCAAGGAAGCGTCCCAGATCACCTTCCCGCGGGGTCATGCTGGGGATGATGGGGCCGGTGGGGGCGGGGTGTGTGGCTGCTTGGCTGGAGTGGGGAGCGGGCAGCTGGGCTGGGAGGGCGGCTCTGGGTGCCCTGGATGGGGGACCCTGAGGGCCGCAGAGCAGGCGGGTGTGGGCCAACGGGCCCCTCGTGGACAGAGCCATCAGCTAGACTCCCGTGTGCAGCAGCGAGAAGCCGCAGCCTCCGAAATGAGGCGGAACCCAAGGCATGCTGCATCTGCGGCCGGGTCTCTCCAGGGAGCCGGTCCCAGGGCCTCCCTCCAGTGGTGGGGGCGGGCCACGTGCTGGGGCTCATCTGATCCCCCCTTCCTCCCCAGACTTCTGGTGCCTGGACGACCTCTACCGTGAGATGGTGCGGCGCTATGTGGACGTCCTGGAGAAGCTCCCGGAGCAGCGGGCAGACCCAGCCACCCTGGAGGGCTGCTCCCAGCTGAAGCCAGACAACTACCTCCTAGCATGGCACACACCGTTCAACGAGAAAGGTCAGGGAGCTTTCCTCTCCCTCTGAGGAGGCGGGGCCGGGCTCGTCAACCCCAACGGGACCCCCAGGGATCCAGCCCCGCCTGGGCGCCAACCGGGGATGCAGGCATCTCAGTCAGCATCCCTGGTTTGCTTTAAGGATAATCTCCCACTGCTTTCCTTTTAAATGTGTGTTCTGAGCCGAAACATCGAGGAAAGCACACACCAGCTGCAAAAGTGTCTGTCTCTGTGACGACCTCGTGTGGGTGACGCTGCCAGGCAGCCTCTGCCCCTGGGGTTCTGCTGCTGGGGTCCTGGACCCGGCCACTGGGCGCACAGCAAGGGCTGGGCGCTCAGCAAGGGCAGGCCCAACCTCTGGGTTGATGCTGAAGGATACCACCAAGTCAAATGCTACTGGCAAATAAAGAATCAGGAAATACGGTCCATAATAAACAGAAACATCAGTAAATCAGAAACGACAAACTCTGACAGTCGTGAGTTATCAGGTAAGGACATAAAATCGTGTGTGTTCTAAACTTTTGAAAAGTTAAGTAGAGACATGTAGGTGTACAAAAGCCCTATGTCACAGTTCTAGAGAAAAACACTACAGTGTCTCAGTAAACGCACTGACTGAGATTCACCGCAGATTAGACATTTGAGAAGAAAGATTAGTGAGTTCGAAAGGCAGAGTGATAAAAACTGTCCACAGTGGGACCACAGAGAAGAAAGAACCCGAAAATGCGGAGGGGCATCAGGGCGCTGTGGGACAGATCAGGGCACTAAGTCCTTAGAAGAGGAGGGAGAGCAGAAAAGATGTGGGGAAACAGTGGCCCGGACTGTCCCAAGTAGACCTTTACAGAANCTGTCCACAGTGGGACCACAGAGAAGAAAGAACCCGAAAATGCGGAGGGGCATCAGGGCGCTGTGGGACAGATCAGGGCACTAAGTCCTTAGAAGAGGAGGGAGAGCAGAAAAGATGTGGGGAAACAGTGGCCCGGACTGTCCCAAGTAGACCTTTACAGAAGTGGACTCACATGGCCCAGAAACTCAGCAAATTCCAAGCATAAGAAACAGACAGACAGACACCTCCAACAAGACCCACAGTCATCAAATCACTCAGAACTGTCAGCAAAGAAGGAGCGTGCCTCCCTGCAGACCGCCAAGCTGAGGGTGGCGGGCTCCATCAGAAGCAGCACCTCCGGGCGCAGAGAAAACGACCGTCGCGCAGAGCAGTGAGGCCTGAGCAGCCTCTGCGGGCGGAGCGGAGGAGTCCATGCCCGAGGGTGCCGGAGAGAGATGCCCGCAGGGAGGGACGCCCGCAGGGAGGCAAGTCCTGACCACCTGCACAGGCCACACGGGCAACAGTTCATCTGTGAACGAAATGACGACGGGAACGCGAGCCCAGCGTCCTCACGGGGAGGCTGCCGACAGCGGCAGAGGCCGGAGCCAACCACACACGGCCCCTCTGGGGAGCCGAGTCAGCAGCCGCCAGGCGCCCTCTCCCGCCTCAGACGCCGCGGCTAAGAGGCCGGGCAGGCAGGCCACGTGCTGGGCGAATGCACTGCCTAGCAGAAGTCTGCGAGGGATGTGAGCCCCAAGGACGCAAGGAACTGTTTTAAAAAGTGACTTTGTTCGTTTGCTGTTGCCAGTGCGGGGCCTCCTAGCCCCTGGGGCTTCCTCCAGCCGGGAGAGCAGGCGCTGCCTCTCACGGGGACACAGGGGCCTCTCCCGTCATGAGCACAGGCCCGGGCACTCGGGCCTCAGCAGCTGCGGCCGTGGGCTGTCGCCACGGCTCCCGTGCTCCAGAACACAGGCTCAGCTGTGGTGGAGCGTGAGCGTGGTTTCTCCACACCATGTGGGGTCTTCCCGGATCAGGGATCAAATCCATGTCTGCTGCATCGGCAGGTGGATTCTTTACCTCCAAGCCCCCAGGGACGCCCTGAAGACCTCTCAGAGCCTAATGATGAGGGACGTCCCCGGTGGCCCTGTGGTTACAAACCTGCCTGGCACTGAAGGAGACGTGGGTGGGATCCCTGGTCTGGGAAGGTACCACGTGCCACGGAGCAGCTAAGCCCGTGCACACAGCTCCTTAACCCGAACTCTAGAGCCTGGAAGCCACTGGCACACTCACAGCTCGAGAGCAGCGCCCACTCATCGCGACCAGAGGAAGCTCACGTGCAGCGAGAAAGACGCACTCGAGCGCAAGTGAGCAACTAATTGAAAACCCTGATTATAGAAGAGCAGCCCCAGACGGAAGTGGGAAGACTACTTAAGCACTCACCAGCGGGGACGTGTGCACGCCCGGGAAGCAGCACCCGTTCTCACACGGTGACTCGGAAGCCACGGTGAAAGGCCCCGGCCTCACGGCTCACCCCCAGGCTCACAGGTTTACCCACAGCCTCAGGGGCTCACCCCCAACCTCACGGGCTCACTCACAGCCTCAGGGGCTCACCCCCAGGCTCATGGGTTCATTCACAGCCTCATGCGCTCACCCCAAACCTCAGGGGCTCACCCCCAACCTCAGGGGCTCACTCACAGCCTCAGGGGCTCACCCCCAGGCTCACGGGCTCACCCCCAACCTCAGGGGCTCACTCACAGCCTCAGGGGCTCACCCCCAGGCTCACAGGTTCACTCACAGCCTCACGCGCTCACCCCCAACCTCACACGCTCACCCCCAACCTCACGGGTTCATCCACAACCTCACGGGCTCACCCCCAGCCTCAGGGGCTCACCCCCAACCTCACGGGTTCACTCACAGCCTCATGCGCTCACCCACAACCTCACATGCTCACCCCCAACCTCACGGGTTCACCCCCAACCTCACAGGCTCACCCCCAACCTCACGTGCTCACCCCCAACCTCACGGGCTCACCCCCAACCTCACGGGCTCACCCCCAACCTCACGGGCTCACCCCCAACCTCACGGGCTCACTCACAGCCTCAGGGGCTCACCCCCCGGCTCACGGGCTCACCCCCAACCTCACGCGCTCACCCCCAACCTCACGGGCTCACATGGGCTCACCCCCAACCTCACAGGCGAGCTCGTGTTGGCAGTGGTGTCCGGATGTGGCGGAGATTCCAGGGTGGGGGTGTGCAGCGGTGTGGCCACTTCAGAAACTGATCCCGCAGTTTCTCACAACGGTGAACATTCATGCAATGTATGAGCTCAACGTTCCTCTCAGAGATGTTTACCCAAGAGAAGAGAAAGCGCCCTTCCACACGAGCCTTAGTCATCAATGCTCACAGCACCTTTGCTTGTATTAGCCTCAGACTCGAGACAACTCAGTCGCGTGTCAGCTGGAAGTGGACAAGCTGGCTGAGTTCCCTCCACCCACACGGTGGAACCCAGCCTCGGATACACAGCTTGGACGATCCCAACACAGCTACGCTGCGTGGAGGGAGCCAGGCAAAAAAGACTGCTTTCCACGTGATTCTGTTCGTATACGTTTCTGAAGGGGGCAGAAGCACACTTTGGGGCGACATGCGTTGCAGTTTTCCTTTGGGCACTGGTTTCCTGGGGGTATCATGTCAAGACAACACGCGTTTGTTAAATACACGTGGCCGGTTGTCCGTCAGCTGCAGCTCAGGGAAGCAGCTTTCAGGCAGAGGGGCATGCGTGCCTGGACGTGCACCATGGACAGCCTGGCTCCTGCGTTCCCGGTCGGGGCACACTGGGAGCGGTCCCCCACCCAGCGGAAAGCCTGCCTTTCATGGCTGCGTCTGCTCCAACACGTGCCTCTATGCGATTTCTCTCGTCTCTCGTCTTTGTCACGAGTGTGGGCATGATAAACGTGGGCACAGGCTGCCGTGCCTGTCCGGGTTAGGTGGGGCTGCAGGCAGAGGTCTGAACGCAGGTTCCCCACGCAGGCTCGGGGTTTGGCGCTGCCACCAAGGCGATGTGCGTGGGAATGCGCTACTGGCAGCCGGAGCGGCTGGAGACGCTGGTGGAGGTCAGCGTGGAGTGCGGCAGGATGACACATAACCACCCCACAGGTGACGTCGCGGCGGCGGCGGGCAGGGCGACGGGGGCCACGGGGGCCACTCTAGGGAGTGGGCGGGGCGACGGGGCCACGCTCGGGAGTGGGCGGGGCGATGGGGGCCTCGCTTGGGAGTGCGGCCCCAGTGGTGGGGGGGCGTCCATCCTGGCTTCTGTCCCAAGCGTGGTCCCAGCAGGAGGGGAGTTCATCCTGGCCTCTGTCCCGAGCGTGGCTCCGGCAGGCAGGGGGATCCATCCTGGCCTCTGTCCCGAGCGTGGTCCCAGTGGGCGGGCGTGGGGTCCCATCCTGGCCTCTGTCCCGAGCGTGGTCCCGGTGGGCGGGCGTGGGGTCCCATCCTGGCCTCTGTCCCGAGCGCGGTCCCAGCAGGCGTGGGGCTCCATCCTGGCCTCTGTCCCAAGCGTGGCGCCGGCGGGCGAGGGCTCCATCCTGGCCTCTGTCCTGCGTCCCAGGCTTCCTTGGGTCCCTGTGCACTGCCCTGTTTGCGTCGTACGCCGTCCAGGGAAAGCGGCTGGAGCAGTGGGGGCGAGACATGCTGCGGACGGTGCCGCTGGCCGAGGAGTACTGTAAAAAGACCATCCGGCACCTGGCAGGTGAGCCCGCCCCTGGCAGCTCCATCCACACACACAGCAGCGAGGCCAGGCCCCGGGGGGTGGGGGGCGGCTCCGTGTGATGGGAGGACCCCAGGTCTGTGGTCTGTGGGGCCACCTGGCTGCAGGGTGGGAGGCCCGGTGTGGGGACCCTCTCTGGNAGGTGAGCCCGCCCCTGGCAGCTCCATCCACACACACAGCAGCGAGGCCAGGCCCCGGGGGGTGGGGGGCGGCTCCGTGTGATGGGAGGACCCCAGGTCTGTGGTCTGTGGGGCCACCTGGCTGCAGGGTGGGAGGCCCGGTGTGGGGACCCTCTCTGGGTTTTGAGACGCGGGTCCCCCCGCCCCCGGAGCCAGTGCGGCCGCACAGACGATTCAGAAGAGTCAGCAGTGCCCCCGGGGCTCGGACGTCAGGCCCTTAACTGGGGCAGCGAACGTCCTGTCTCCCGACTTGGCACGCGCAGCACTGAGCTAACGAAGCCACTCAGGTTCAGAATTTCCGCGAGAAGCCACTTCGACCTTGCGATGGCTGCTGAGCTCAGCACCTCGTCACGCACCCTGTCCCTCTCCATCTTGCCTGCTAGTGTCTCAAAGCAGCTGCAGTGTGAGCATCTTTTAAGTGGGGAGCCGTCGCTAAAGCCCCAGGCCCCCCTCCAGCCCCATCTGGGTGGGGGCACGGGCGCTGCCTCTGGCCCTCCCCATCGCTGCCCGCGGCACCTGGCTGGGAGGCCGGCACAGCCTGCTTCCCTGCTCTTTGTGTCTAGAATACCAGGAGCACTGGTTTTACTTTGAAGCCAAGTGGCAGTTTTACCTGGAAGAGAGAAGAATCTTCGAGGACACCGCGAATGAGGCCAGCTTTCCCGACCGCTACGACGCGGAGGAGAGGGAAAAAGTAGGCACCTGGGCCGAGGTGGGTGGGTGAGAGAAGTGGGGGCCACGGCCCGGGGTCCCAGGCCCAGCCATGCCCACCGCCCCCGCCTGTGGGGAGCCAGGCAGGTGAGCTGAGGGAGCACCTGGGGGCTGAGGGAGAGCTCGTGCAGGAAGCCCGCTGGAAACGGCTACGGCGCTCATCTTCTCACCTTCTTGATTATAAGCACAGTTTGTGCAAAAATAGTCCGTCTCACTTCATCTCTTCTGAAGACCGGGGATATAGGGTTGTCTAGGATGAACAAATTGGTGCAAACCAGTGGCATTCCCCATGCTGAGAAAACCCCTGAAGTGGCTGAAATCACTGGGATCATGACTGGCAACACCAGAGAAAGCCTGTGTAGCTATAGTTTAACCAAGACAGACATTTATTATCCTCACATAAAGGGCATTCAGAGCTGGTCAGAATTCTCTTGCACTGAGGAACTGAGGGTCTTCCTGTTTGGCTGCTCTGCTATTCTGAGAACTTGCCTCGTAGTCCAGACTGGCTGCTCCCGCTCCAGCCAGCATACCTGTATTCCAGGTGTCAGGAAGGTGTGCAGGAAGAAGCAGCATCTGCCCTTTCCTTTCCGAATGCTTCCTGCTGCCCCTCATTTCTCTCACGGGCCTCCTGATGCAGACTCAGACACACTGTTCTGGAGACTGCTGCCTCAAACCAACCTGGCTTTGTTGCCCAGGTGCAGCAGTGTGACCTGCCCATGTCCATCTGCCCGGCTGTGTCTGGCCCCTTGTCAGTCTTCTCTCCCAGACAGAGGGAGCTACCCTGAGCTCCCAGCCATTTGAGCCACCGTTGCTCCCACTGTGTCCACCGACTGGTCTGCAGCCCAGACAACACCAGCACCCGCCCAGCCTCACTTGTCCCTGTGCCCGGCACAGGCCACAGTGATGCCCGGCCACAGCGTTCCAGGCCCCTTGCTGGCCGTCTGCATCACAGAGTTCGCCGCCTTTGTCTCAGGATGGCCAGGGTGTGAGACCCCTGGGAGGCAGGCCTTTCCTGCTGTCCCCGCAGCCGGGGGGCAGTGCCTGGACGAAGGGGTGTCACATCAGTGCAGGGACAGGCCGGGAGCTGTGCCCAGAGGTCCTTGGCGTGGCCCGGGCCAGGCCCCTGACCCATGGTGCCCTCCCCAGACCTACAGGAAATGGAGCTCTGAGGGCCGCGGGGGCCGGCGGGGCCATGACGCCCCCATGATCGCCTACGACGCCCTCCTGGGATCCAAGGGCAGCTGGACAGAGCTGTGCCGCCGTGCCATGTTCCACGGAGGTGAGGGGCCACCCACAGGCCTCCTGCTGGGAGGAGCACCCGCCTCCCCAGCACCAGGGGGCCTCTCCGAGCGCCCAGGGGTGCCCAGCGGCGCCTCCCGGGGCAGGCAGAGGGGAGAAGAGGGCAGCGACCTGGGGCCTCGGGTGGGTAGGGAGGAGGAGGCTGGGAGGCGAGGTCAGCAGGTGGGGGGCACTCTGGGGACATCACCCCTTCGAGGCTGTGCCCTGAGTGCTGGGCCCCAGGCTGGGAAGACCTCTGAACACCAGGGGTCCAGCCGTCCCAGGAGCGGGAGGGGACACCCTGCCCCCTCACTGGGCTACGGCCGAGGTCAGGGCAGAGGCTGAGATGGCTCAGCCCCCTGGCGAGGGGATGCAGGGCCAGGGGCGGGGACCTCGGGGCAGCTCTGAGGGTCCCGCCTCTTCCAGGTGAGAGCGGGGCCACGGGGGCCATCGCCGGCTGCCTGTTCGGGCTGCTGCACGGCCTGGACGCCGNACTTCTGTCCTTTATTGTGCCTGCTACTACTACTAAGTCGCTTCAGTCGTGTCCAACTCTGTGCCACACCATAGACGGCAGCCCACCAGGCTCCCCGTCCCTGGGATTCTCCAGGCAAGAACACTGGAGTGGGCTGCCATTTCCTTCTCCAATGCGTGAAAGTGAAAAGGGAAAGTAAAGTCGCTCAGTCGTGTCCGACTCTTAGCGACCCCATGGTCTGCAGCCCACCAGGCTCCTCCGTCCACGGGACTCTCCAGGCGAGAGCGCTGGCGTGGGGTGGACTGCAGCCCCCCAGGCTCCTCCGTCCATGGGACTCTCCAGGCGAGAGCGCTGGCGTGGGTGCCACTGCCTTCTCCATTACTGTGCCCATCTTTACATGAAAAGATATCTCGGTATCTCTAATTTTCTTGAAGAGATCTCTAGTCTTTCTTATTCTATTGTATTCATCTATTTCTTTGCATTGATCACCGATGAAGTCTTTCTTATCTCTCCTTGATATTTTTTGGAACTCTGCATTCACATGGGTATATCTTTCCTTTTCTCCTTTGTCTTTAGCTTCAAACAAGGAAGGCCCCCGTTAAAAAGAAAAAAGTGAACACCGCAAGTGCACGCAGTTTTTCAAAGTGCTCTCTCCAAGCTCTGCAGAGGGCCCGGGTCAGAAAAATGACCAGTTAACAGAAAGGGACACAGTGGCCCAGAGGGGAGTGAGCGACCCTGACTCCTGGAACAGAAGCAGGACGACTAGAAGCCACGCCCCTCGGCTCCCAGGCCCCGTTCCTGGGCTTCTTGGGGTGTTTTAAATGGGATCGTCCCATAAGAAACGTTGTTCGGGCTCATCCTAGAAAAACGATGATAAAATCTGTGACGATTCATTCTTTCTCCGCAGCCCTAGGAGCAGCAAGGTTTGCAGCGACAAGACGCCCATCAACGTCCAAACTCTGAAAAAGAAGGTCGGCCGGGTTACATGCCACCCGGCGGTGCGAGCCGTCCTCAGCAGCCTGCTGCTCTACCTGACCAACTGCGAGGATGTGGCCTCGGGGACTCCTGCCGCCCGGAGGGCAGAGGGCATGGCTAGCCGGGCCCCTGAGCCCCAGGACGCCCAGCTGCGGCCCACGCGCTTCCAGCTGCTCCAGGCCAGGTTCATGGGCAGCGGCCGCGAGCCCCGCCTCAAGAGGACCCGGGAGGTGGGACGGCTGATCTTCAAGGACAAGCAGGGCCCTGGCAGGAGCCTGGTGGCAGCCACCATCCACAAGCTGCTGGAGAAGGCCGGGGAGGCGGCCGGTCGCCCCGCCCCCGGCAGGGAGCCGCTGGGCCGCGAGAAGCCGCGGGCCCTGCCGGCTGGGAGGAGCTCGGTGAAGAGCATTCTGAAGGCGTTCCTGGCCGCGGAGGAGAAGCCGGCCGGGGAGCAGCCTCCCGTGGAGCCGCCTGCAGCCGCAGGGGGCCCGGCCGCGAAGGCAAAGGTGAAGGCGGGTGGGCGGAGCGCGGCGCTGGCCAGGCTGCGAGAGAAGTTTGCACAGAGCGGCGGCCTGTGCGCGGAGGCCGGCCTTCTGCAGCGGCGCGCTGAGGAGCGCACGAAGAAGCGCACTCCGCGGAGGCCGCTGCACCGGCCGGAGCCGCGCGTACTCCGCGTGGCCACTCTGGCCAGCAGCTGCCTCCGCGCGCCGCCAGCCCGCCTCCTGGCCTGCTCCACCGAGCCTGCGGTGCCCTTCAGCGTCGCCACCGTGGTCTGCGGGCCCCGAAGCTGGCTGTCCCATGGCACCCGAGTCACCCACACGGGCGTGGGCCATGCGCCCCGAGGGGATACGGGGACCTCCCCAAACGCGGCAGAGACCCCCAGAGGGAGCAGAGAGCCGGGGTGGCGGCCCCCGCAGCCCTCCACGCCCTGGCTCGCAGCTTCCAGGGACGGCCTGGAGACAGGACTCCCGGGTGTGGAGGCCGGATGTGCCCCCCCGGCAGCCCCCGCTGCCGCCTCCCCCGGGGGCGAAGCCCATCCTGGCCGCAAGCCTGCGAGCTCCGCGCTGGGCCCAGCCAGCCCAGGTGGTCAGGGGGCTGCTCAGGGGGCCAGGGAAGTAAGCCTGGGGCCGCCGCCAGGACTCTCCGGAGGAGGCGGGGGGGCTGGCCCCGAGGTCACCTTGACCGTGTGCAGCTCAGAGGACGAGATGGACACAGCGGGTGTGGACTGGGTGCCAGAGCCCGTCTTCGCCGCCCAGGAGAGTTTCCCAGAAGAGAAGGCGCCGGGACACATCGCACCACTGGCCGCACTCACCACACCCACCGCCCAGGCCGCGCGGCGCACACAACCGGCCATGGAGCCCCCGCAGGTCACGGTCAGACTCCCGGTGGTCCACACGATGCCGCCCCCTCCCGCCGCCCCGCAAAGGGCGTCAGGAGACCAAGGCTGGGGTCCTCTGGGCGGGGTCAGTGAGACTGGAAACCCAGGCGCCCCACATTCCCCCACGGCCGAGAGCGGGAGCCGGGGTGCACCGCCGCAGGGCGCAGGGGCGGAGCCGAAGCTCGCAGCCACACAGGGTACCGCTGCCCGCAGTCCAGGCCTCCCGGCGGCCGTCTCTACGGGGGAGCCACAAAACAGCGCCCTGGGAGGAAAGGACGCCAGACCTGGCCCTGGGGCCTCACGATGGCTCCTGAAGCCCAAGGACGCGCGTGGGGAGGACGCGCGTGTGGAGGACGCGTCCCCCCTGAGTTCTGAGCCGCCTCTGCCGTCAGAACCGCAGGAAAGGCCAGGCGGCGAGGCCAATGCCTGGGAGAACCGTGGGAGGGGCCACATGGGCTGTGCACCCCGGGGCCAGCAAGCGCTGGCACCCACGGCTCGCGACAGCAGGAGCGGGACGCGTGTCCCTGCTTGGCCAGCGGCATCGACTGGGGCTGGAGCGAGGCCCGAGAGCCTGAGCCCCGTGCACAGGAGCCCCCCGAGTGAGCAGGAAGGACGCGGGAGGTCCCCGCCACGCCTGGAGTCAGCTGGGCGCGTGCCTACAGCTGCAGGGAGCGCTGGCAGTGATCTTGGTGAGAAGAGAGCCTCCTCCTCAAATGGAAAGACACTGCCCGGTGTCAGAGCCCCCAGGCAGGAGCCGGTGGGCAGCGCCTCCTGGAATCCCCCAGCCCCGAGCCCCAGAAACTTGGCAGCTGGGCCGCAGGAGGGTGGGGGTGCTGGGTGGCCCGCAGGCCCGGGTCTCACGGGTGTTGTGGCCGAGGAGTCTGCTCGCCAGCCTGGCAGCCACAGCTCGGCCTTGGGGTCCCTGCCCGGCCCCACTCAGGAGGCCTCCAATGCGCCGACTTTGGCCATCCAGCCCCCCCGGGCAGCTCCGGGTCAGCTGGCCACAGGTGGTGTGGCCACAGGCGGAGTGGAGGTGGAGGCAGGAGGCAGAGTCACAGGCACCGCGCGGCAGAGGCCTCGGGGGGACAGCCTGGAGCTCCCAACTCCAGTCCCAGGCCTGCCAGAGCCACGGGGGAGCCCCAGGGCAGGGACTCCAAGGCCACAGCTTCCAGAGAAGCAGCAGGCAGAGGGCAGGGCGGGCCTCTCGTCCAGTGAACAGGTTCCCCTCGGTGCCAGGCCTTCCCACCAGCCCGGCCCCTCGTCCACAGCAGCAGACGGGCCATGGGGAGACAGGGTGGCCCCGAAGCACCCTGACCTCCAGGCTTCCGGGCAAGTGGAAGGAGGGGAGCGGGCTGGTCTGGGCATGGGAGAGAGGCGCTGTGGACCAGAGGAGGAGTCCCCAGGGGCTGTGAATCGGGATGGTTCTGGAAGGAAGGGAGAAGGCCTTCAGGGTGAGAGGTCCGGCTCGCGAAGGGCCAGGGAGTCTGGGAGCAGGCTCCGGGAAGAGGCTCTAGGCAGGCGTTCCGGGAAGGGCCCAGAGCTCCTTTGGAGGCAGCAGGCAGGGTATGCTGAGGGTCTCCTGGAGGAGCAGAGGGCCCTGGCTGCGGAGAGCCAAGCCCCGTCCCCCTCGGGGAGCCCTGCACTCCCAGCGCAGGCCCAGGCGAGCCAGATGGTGCCCCCCAACTCAGCACGGCCTGCGAGCGGCTCGAGGGGAGTGACGCTCGCAGTGGGCAGAAATGAGGCGCCCCAGGTTCCAGCCCCCAGGGGTGGTCAGGGGGGCCCCCAAGCGCTACTGGGAGAGGGGCAGAGCCCGGCAGCACCCAGCCCCCGGGAGGGGGAGATCCAGGCACCCTCCAGCATCCAGAAAGGGCAGACCTGGGTGTCCCCCAGTCTCAGGAAGGGGCAGAGCCGGGCACCCTCCAGTATCCAGGAGGGGCAGAGCCAGGCGGCTCCCAGCCCCTTGGAGGGCCAGAGTCAGGTGGCCTCCAGCATCCAGAAAGGGCAGAGCCAGATAGCCCCTAGCCCCCAGGAGAAGGAGATCCAGGCACCCTCCAGCATCCAGGCGGGGCGGAGCTGGGCAGCCCCCAGTCTCAGGAAGGGGCAGAGCTTGGAGGGGCAGGGTCCGGCAGCCCCCAGCCCCCAGGAGGGGGAGATCCAGGCACCCTCCAGCATCCAGAAAGGGCAGACCTGGGTGTCCCCCAGTCTCAGGAAGGAGCAGAGCCGGGCACCCTCCAGTATCCAGGAGGGACGGAGCCAGGCGGGCCCCAGCCCCGGGAAGAGAGAGATCCAGGCACCATCCAGCATCCAGAAGGGGCAGATTCAGGCACCGTGCAGTATCCAGGAGGGGTGGAGCCAGGCAGCCCCCAGCTCCAGGGAGAGAGAGATCCAGGCACCCTCCAGAATCCAGGAGGAGCGGAGCTGGGCAGCCCCCAGTCTCAGGAAGGGGCAGAGCTTGGAGGGGCAGAGTCCGGCAGCCCCCAGTCCCCTGGAGGGGGAGATCCAGGCACTCTCCAGCATCCAGAAGGGGCAGAGTCCAGCGGCCCCCAGCTTCCAGCCAGTGCAAGGCTCTGAAGTGCCCACACCCAAGCTGGGGAGCAGCCTTGCACCCCGTGGCCCTGCCCAGGAGGGGCCCCCAGACGCCCCCGGGGTGGGGCGCGGCAGGCGCAGGCCACACCTGGCCAAGTACCGAGCCCAGAGCTTCAGTGACCAGAGGTCCTTCGAGCTGTCTTTTAGGCCAACCATCCTCAGGGCCAGCGACAAGTACAGGCCTCCGAAGTGACCCCAAGTGGTGTCAGGGGCCCAGGCCTCACTGGGGTCCGGGCATGGCCTGCTCCAGCCCCCCAGCCTGGCCAGAGCCAACAGACCCGGGGAGTCAGCTCTGGTGGACACTGACCCTCAGAGCCTGAAAGGCCATTCCTGGTGCTGCTTCCAGTCACGTGCCTCCCAGGGTACTTTCCCTCAGGACCTGCTGAGGAGAGGGGCCCGTCACCCAGCTCATCCATCCCTTGGCCACCAGAGCAGCGTCCGCGGGCCTGTGAGTCCTGCTGGGGCCTGGGCGGGCGCTGGCCCCGGGGCCGCCCACCTGCAGGGTCCAGGGTCAGAGGAGGCGTGCGCCGGGCTTGGGGTCGGCCCCCTGAGCCACAGACCCCGCAGGCCCCTTGGCAGAGGGCGGGGAGCCCAGCAGAGCCCCTGGCCTGACCCCTCTCCCGCAGGCTCACCTGCTCGGGCCCAGTGCCTCGGCTGGGGCTGGAGGGCGCCTGCCCCCTACCGCGCCTGGCAGCACCATCTGATTTAACCTTTTTATTGATTTATACTCTGGCCCACAAAGGATTTAAAGCAACGATTGGCAAAGGCAGACAGAGGAGACAAAAGCGCTGTGTACACTGTGCTCCCTTTTTGAAACGAGAAGCAGGAAGGGTTTGGCGCTGTTTTTAAACAAACCAGAACATCCACTGAGGTGCAGCCGGTCGTGGCCCTTCGAGTCATGGGAACACCTGAGCCCCCCACCCGAGCCTGAGCCTGTGACCCGAGGGGCCGCCTCCCACGGCCCCCACTGCCAGCGACACTGTCCTCCCAGCAACCCCCCAGAAAAGAACAGAGACCCCCGAGGACTTCCTAGGGGTCAGTGTCCAGCTGGTCCTGGAGACCCCCGAGGACTTGCTGGGGGTCGGTGTCCAGCTGGCCTGGAGACCCCCGAGGACTTGCTGGGGGTCAGTGTCCAGCTGGCCTGGAGACCCCCGAGGACTTGCTGGGGGTCAGTGTCCAGCTGGCCTGGAGACCCCCGAGGACTTGTTGGGGGTCAGTGTCCAGCTGGCCTGGACCACCAGGTCCTTCGAGCTTGGCTGCCGGAGGAAGTGTTCGCACTGCAAGTGTGGTGCCTTTTCTACAGAAGAAAGACCCTCGAGACCCCTGGGCTGAAACAACCGTTGTGGCAGCGGTGGGCGGACGGTGGCCGACGTTTGCACTGGCGTCTCAGCTGACGGGCCTTCTTGCACTGAAGCAGCGCCTCCACTCTCACCTTGAGTCCGCTTGCAGGCTCCGTTTACAGGCCCATCTGTGAGCCCCACGAGTGTAGGCGCGTGCTGCTCAAGGAGGAGACGCTGTTGCCAGGACCATGGGCGTGTGTTTCCGTTTCCGGTGCCCCGTGGGGAGCAGCATCGCTCAGGAGCTCACAGGCTCAGCGCCGCATGTTTCTGCAGGAGAGCATCTTCGCTGTTTGATCCTGACTTTTTAAATGTTCGATTACATATTAACTGCCAGCTGTTGGTTCAGTGTTCCTTATTTTATCCTCCTTTGTACACAAATTAACTCTGAAATGATCTCTTTAGGCAAGAAGTAACTATATTTTGTGGTATTCTTTCCTTTGAATTTCTACTAACTTTATTCAGCTGGAAATCATCTTGAGAAAGGAAATAAAACAGGCGGCTCGCCAAACACCTGGTCCTCACCTCTCTGATGACTGTGGGGGAGGCAGGTCTCAGGTCAGGAAGTTGGAGTGGAGGCTTCTCAGGGGGGCCCCTGGGGTCTCAGACCAGGCCAGCAGCTGTCCCAGGACGCGAGGGGGGCCCAGGGGCCCGGACGAACCCAGCGGCCGTCCAGGGACCTTCAGGGGCCCCCCGGGGGGCTTGGACGAGGCCAGCAGCCTTCCTGGGACTTACAGGGGACCCCCAGGGCTTGGACGAGGCCACTGGCTGTCCCAGGACTCACAGGGGCCACCCCTAGGGCTCGGATGAGGCCAACAGCCTTCCTGGGACTCGCAGTGGGGCCCCCCGGGGCTCAGACAAGGCCAGCGGCCGTCCTGGGACGCACAGGTGCCCGCTGGGCTGGGCAGAGCCCCGGGTAGAAGAAGGGCCGCCCCCGGGAAGCGGGGGCCAGGGGAGGCAGTGGCCACTTCCCCAGGACGTCCAGGGAGGCTGCAGTGCCCAGAGCAGGGCCTGGGGTCCGCACCAGGGTGGGCAGGGAGGCCGCCAGTGGGAGCCCGGCCCGGCACTCCAGAGCCCAGTGCTGCGCGTTGGGGCGGGCCTGTGTCCAGCCTCTCCTGACGAGCTCCCTGGTGCCCGGAGATGCAGGAGACGGGGTCCCCGTGTCCCCTCCTCCTGCCCAGGAAGGACTTCTCAGAAGAGCAGGTGTGAGCGTCCCCGAGGCCTGGCCTGGCTCAGCGGGTGCCCCCAGGACACTCAGCGTGTGGACACACCTGTGGCCTGTGAAAGCACCGGGCCTTTTCCCTCAAAGAGGTGAGAGCCTAAGGGAGCTGGTTTTTCTCGTATCCACAGAAAACCCGATCAGTAGTTGATCCAAGAAAAAGAGTGGGAGATTCCATTCGAACCGCCCGAGGACTGTAGTCTTTCAGAAAGTTCCAGGACTCCGCCTGTTAGAGGTCAGAGCACACGTGGGTGAGCTTTTGAGACAAAGGGTAGTGGTCACAGGACCCAGGTTGCAGGTTGCCGTGACCCCACGCACGTGCGCGCAGGGGGCTCTCCTGGAGGCCTGCTCAGAGCAGATGCTCGGCCTGGACCGCAGGGACGGAGGAGCCCCACACCTGTGAAGCGGGAACCCCGCTGACCCCACCACACTGAGAGCCGGTGCGGCTTCCCACGCGGCCTGCCCCTCCCGTGGTTCCCTGGACGCCAGCTGGCTCCTGCACTAGGCTCATTATAGCCACCACCCACCCCACGGATTCGGGCTCAGCTCCAGGGTCAGCAGGCAGTGCTGGACCCCCAACACCCCCACTTCTGTAAATTGGGGTTCCCACTGCCCTGGGCGGCTCCTGAAGCCACACCTCACTCCCACAGCCAGCTTTCTGGAAAGGTGGTGGGTGGACGGCTGGCAACAAGGCCGGCGGGCCCGGATGGGACAGTCCTGACCAGCGGGCCTCCTGCCCCTGAGTCCGCAGCGCGGCGCTCTCAGCCCCACGTCTCCGGCTCCCACGGGTGGTCTGACCCCAGGCAGCACAGGTGAGCTCACTGACCGCTGGTGATTAACTCAGCCTCCGTTCCCCCTGAGGTCGGGGCTGGGACCGCACGCTCCGAGCCTCTGAGGGGAGCAGTGCTCCATGTCCAGGTCTGGGGAGACCCTCCGGCTCAGCCACGAGTTAACCTGGGCTCGAGGCCTCTAAAACAGCCCACCTGCCGCCCATCGGATACACAGCACGTCTGCTTTAACTGGTAAAGAGAGGGGTGCTTGGACCAGAAGTAACGCACATCCATGTTGGAGTCTGTCCGTGGGAGACCCAGTGGCTAAGACGCTGCACTCCCCGTGGAGGCGTCGAAGGCTCGGCCCCTCATCAGGGAACTGAGAGACCATGAGCCACTTTTTTTTTTTTTAACCGTGGAAGAATGTGTCCCTGACTTGTTTGACGTTCTTTGCTCTGACAAGCACAAAGCTGCTGAAAACTGCTTCTCCAGGACGGATTCCCAGGGTGACCCGGGAGGACGTCTTCACTTGGCTCAGGTAAGACTCTGCTCCTGTCACGGGTTGGTTGCTGATTATATGAGGGACCTCTGACCAGGGGCCGGCCTCCCCCACCTCCAGAGTCGCCTCCTTGGCAGAAACCTGGCTGAGGCCCAAAGGGGTTTGACTGGGGCAAAGCCGGAGGGTCGTGGGCGCTCAAGCCACGAACCTGGATGGAGCCCAGGCACCTGCGTGCGGCTCATCACCAAGCCGCGGGCCAGGCGGGATCGTGGCGGAGGTGTGGACGCACCAGAAACGCACATCCAGGGGAGAATTTCAAGTCTTTCAGAAACAGCCTGAAGGAGCCAGCCAATAAATGCCGGCATCCACGCTCGCTCTACCAATGGACGACAGCAGCGAGACAAGAAGTTTTGCCTCTCTGGGCCCCGGCAGCCGTGCTGACCGTGGAAGACCACAGGCACTCGGCTATGGCACTGTTCCCTAAGTTAACTGAAACACACCTGAGACTTCCTTCTTTGTCTCCCAGCGTCGGGAGGCAGGGAGAGGCTGCCCTGCCCACGTCCTAGTGACCCTGCTGACCCGCGAGTCCCGGTGACTGCCCCAGCGCCACAGTCCCCGCTGACCCACGGTCCCCGCTGACCCATGGTCCCCGCTAACCCGCGAGTCCCGGTGGCTGCCCCAGCGCCCACAGTCCCTGCTGACCCGCGGGTCCCGGAGACCCACTCCAGCACCCACGGTCCCCGCTGACCCGCGAGTCCCAGTGACCACCCCAGTGCCCACAGTCCCGGCTGACCCACGGTCCCCACCGACCCGCGAGTCTCGGTGACCACCCCAGTGCCCACAGTCCCCGCTGACCCATGGTCCCCACTGACCCGCGAGTCCTGGTGGCCGCCCCAGCGCCCACGGTCCCCGCTGACCCATGGTCCCCACTGACCCGCGAGTCCTGGTGGCCGCCCCAGCGCCCACGGTCCCCGCTGACCCATGGTCCCCACTGACCCATGGTCCCCACTGACCCGCAAGTCCCAGTGACTGCCCCAGTGCCCACAGTCCCCGCTGACCCATGGTCCCCACTGACCCGCGAGTCCCAGTGGCCGCCCCAGCACCCACGGTCCCCGCTGACCCACAGTCCCCGCTGACCCACGGTCCCCGCTGACCCATGGTCCCCGCTGACCCGCGAGTCCTGGTGGCTGCCCCAGCGCCCGTGGTCCGGGGTGCTCGCAGCTCAGCTGCTTGTCGCATCGGGCCCAGGGACCCCCCCTCCCCGCAGCTGATCCTGTTCGGGGCCAGGACGGGCCCCTGCTTGGTGGGGTGCCACCCCGCTGTGCCCGCAGGGCGGGTGGGGGCAGGGCGGTGGTCCCTGCCTCTGGGGTCGTGTGGACAGTCACTGCTCCCCTGCAGTCCCCGTGGATGACAGTCTTGTCCATGATCATCGTGCGGGTGGGCTGTGAGGATGGACTCCTGTGGGGGGGGGCACCTCCTCCCATTATTGACTCCGGATCTCACTGAGGCGCATGGAGGCAAGTCCCCTGACACTTACTCCCGGTCTGAGAGGGGCCAGGTCGGGCAGGGCTGAGCGATGCATGAAGGTGGCTTGAGGGTTCAAGAGTGGCTCCAGCATCGTATAGACTGAGAGTCCGTTAAATAGAGTGCGTGTGCGCACGTGTACACGTATGCACAGACGTACAGGGCGTGTGTGCACCGTACGTGTGTGCGCACACATACCTGCTGTTCTGTACCCTACACGAGTTAGAAAGTCTGGAAGGAAATATGCTCCAAAGTCCAGCCAGTCGGGGCCCCTGGGAAGTCGGAGCAGGAGAGGTTGGAGAAGATGCAGGACCAGAGTCCGCAGAGGGCGGGGTCTCGGCTCCGCAGTGCTGGAGGCAGGGAGGTGGTCTCGGGCCACCAGAAGCTCCGGCAGAGGTGTCGCTCCCCCGGGACTGTGGGTCTGTGCTCCCCCAAACCCCCAAGCCGCACCCCAGCCTCACAAAAAAACCAACAACCAAGCATTCTCCAGCCCCAAAAGCCTCCTGCAACGGTGGGTGTAGAGAGAGCGGCCTCCTTCTCTGGGGTCTGTGGGCAGAATGCCCGCCTCCAGGAACGTGCCGGGAGTCTGGGAGGAAGACCCCAGCATGGGCCGAGACGCACACAGGAGAAGTGAAACTCCTGTCTTCTCCACGAGAGGAAGTGGCATAGTGCGGACCAGCTCCGGGGGGGGGGCGTTCCCCACACGGGGACCCTCCTCCACATACGCACTTCAGTGACGGGCGCAACCCAAGAAGGCATAGAATGCGGACCTGCCCAGAGGCTTCAGTCTCCCAGCGTCTCCGAGGGAGGGGCAGGCCCTCTCCGTGCTAGGGAAATTTTACTTATTAAGTTTATCTTACTGGAGGGCGGCGGATCACACTGTCAACTTCTGCTGCACAGCAAGGGGATTCAGTGACACTCACACCCTCTTTCGCGCTCTTGCCCATGACGGTCTATCTCAGATGCTGAGTCCAGCTCCCCGAGCTGCGCAGTAGGCCCTTGCGGTTCACCCACTCTGTTTATAATAGTTTGCACCTGCTGACCCCAGCCCCCAGTCCTCCCCTCCCCGCAGAGGAAACTCTTCCAGTAGAACGAGTGGTCTAGGCTTGCTTTCGCCCTTCTGGCCGTCACCGTGTTCCGGATGAGACGGGTGGCTGATGATCACTCACAGAGGCCCCACAGGACCTGCTCGGCCTGCCTGGAATCCTGGTGTGACGCTGGCTCTGGCACCTGTGTGTCTCTTAAAGTGAGCGTTCTAGGGATCAGGCTCTTGGCGTGGAGCGCTGACACACACCTTCACGAGTCCAGGACATCCCATGGCCTCAGGGTGCCCACAACTGATCAGCTCCTGACCCAGGACGTCCTGAGGCCCTCACCCTGAGACCTGGGTGGAGAGCAAACCTGGGTCCGAGCTGCTGCCACGACGCAGATGGCGAGGCCGCACTCAGACCGTCAGGACAGAGCTCGAGAGTGTCCTTCCTGGAAGAACAGCCTTCAGAGAAACCCTCCAGGCAGAAAGATCACCTTTCCTCTCGGCCAGAAGGAACCAGGTCACAGTTCCAGAGGCTTTCGGGACAGGGCTGCCAGCCGGGACGCCAGCCACACCTGTATGCCAACACGCGNGCCTGCCTGGAATCCTGGTGTGACGCTGGCTCTGGCACCTGTGTGTCTCTTAAAGTGAGCGTTCTAGGGATCAGGCTCTTGGCGTGGAGCGCTGACACACACCTTCACGAGTCCAGGACATCCCATGGCCTCAGGGTGCCCACAACTGATCAGCTCCTGACCCAGGACGTCCTGAGGCCCTCACCCTGAGACCTGGGTGGAGAGCAAACCTGGGTCCGAGCTGCTGCCACGACGCAGATGGCGAGGCCGCACTCAGACCGTCAGGACAGAGCTCGAGAGTGTCCTTCCTGGAAGAACAGCCTTCAGAGAAACCCTCCAGGCAGAAAGATCACCTTTCCTCTCGGCCAGAAGGAACCAGGTCACAGTTCCAGAGGCTTTCGGGACAGGGCTGCCAGCCGGGACGCCAGCCACACCTGTATGCCAACACGCGTGAGCACGCGTGAGCTGGTGTGAGTGTCAGCAGGCCCCACACTTGGTGACAAGCATGCCAGCCCCGTCCCAGGTGTATGTGCGTTGGGTTTCTCCGAATGCCGTGAATCTGGGGCATTTTCTCTTTATATTATTGCTCTGAAATCCCAAAGTTGAGAGCCTTGCCGTTTTTCAAGAGTAGAAATACTTTTGAATGAGACCGTGTTTAGAGACGGGGCCTCTAAAGCGGGGATTAAGGTCAGATGAGATCACTGGGGTGGCCCTAATCCCATCTGACCTGTGTCCTCATGAGACGGGATCGGGACACAGACGTGCCTAGGGGCCCACCACGCGGGCACACGGGGAGGTGGCTGGGTATGGACCAGACGAGGGATCTGCCTCCACCGCGGCCATGGGCCCGGCCTTCAGGGTGGGGAGAAATGAGCTCCTGTCATTTAAGCCACTGGTTAGTGGGGCTCCTGTGACGGAAGGAAGACAAGGAGGCCGGGGCGGGGACGCTGCCCAGCCTGAAGACAGGTCTGCCAGTGCCCAGTGCCTCCCGGGGGGCCTCCCAAAGCTGCTCCCTCTCGCCTCCTGGGGGGCCTCGTGAACCTGCCCCCTCTCCCAGCTGTCTCCTACAAAAGCTCACTGTGGTCCCTGCCTGTCCAGGGGCTTCACGACACAGTTCTTCAAGATGCTCATTGTATCTTACAAAGATGTTTCTTATTTAGAAGCAACACTCTTAGAAACTCATCTCCTGACGCAAATCCCGAGCTCAGGACAGAGCCCAGAGCCTCAAAGCACCCGACACTCGGAAAGCTGTGTTCAGAGAGGGATGAGGCAGAACAAAGAGCAGCGGGTGATCGAACACCACACCCGCAAGGGTCTCAGCTTTACAGTCACTGCCCCCACCCCTTCCCCCACGCCCC
>SJYA01003581.1:151474-162455 GCA_006410615.1 Neotragus moschatus | reverse complement strand
CCACGCCCCTCCCCGCCAGCGCCTGCATGATTACCCCGCAGGGCAGGAGCACTTTGGACCTGCCAGCTCCCTGGACCTGTTTTTCTTCTTCAAAGGACAGGGATAGGACTTCCTGCCCAGCTTGTGGGCCCCCGCGGGCGGGGGTGGGAGCGGCGGCCTCAGCGCTGACCCAGCAGCACGGGCACCGGCTCAGCCCGAGGTTTTGTCTCCTTTTCTCCCCGTCTTTCCTTGCACGAGCTGGCAGGCTGGGCCAGGGGCTGCGGTCCCGTAGCTCGTCGCGTTCGACTCCTTCGCGGCCCCACTGACTGTAGCCCTCCCGGCCGCTCTGTGCAGGGTCCCCACCTACAGGGCGAGCTTCCAGGACCTGAGTCCCGCCCCTGCAGCCCTGGGGAGGGTGCTGTGCCCTGAAAAGAGGCCCACACAGGGAGATGGTGTGGCCTGCTGTGCCTGGTCAGCCCAGTGGCCCCTGTGATCCTGCGTGGATGGCCCAGCCCCTGGGGGAAAGCAACTGGAGGCTCATTTCCCTGTTGACCAAACTCCAAGAAGGGAACAGCAGGACAGTTACGGGAGGAAGCTGGGCCCTGCGAGACCACACGTCTCTGACTCCTGAAATCAGGAGACCTCTGGACCACACGTGCGCAGAAAGACTCCCTGGGGACTGAAGGGACCTCATGTTAAGGAATGTTCTACCCAGACGCCTCTGCAGTAAAACCACCTTGTCTAAGAGATGTGTGTGCAGATGGGAGGATCCTGAGACAGACCAAGCGTGGACTGTGAACCAGGCAAACCAAAATGACTGGCCACAGGAAGTCCGGAAGAAAGGTCCTGTAAAAGTAATTCCGATCACAATGAGGGCCTGACCCAATGCCTCTGAGTGCCTCCCTGAGTCCCCCACGTGTCTGTCCACGCGTACTGGACTTTTTCCTCTTAACAAACATTTTGCTTACTTAACTGCTNGACTGGCCACAGGAAGTCCGGAAGAAAGGTCCTGTAAAAGTAATTCCGATCACAATGAGGGCCTGACCCAATGCCTCTGAGTGCCTCCCTGAGTCCCCCACGTGTCTGTCCACGCGTACTGGACTTTTTCCTCTTAACAAACATTTTGCTTACTTAACTGCTTTCCATCTTTGTGGGAATTCTTTTTGCAAAGCTGAAGGCAGGGCCTTGTCACTGACCCGGGCCTCGTGGTGCCTCCACCTCCGGGACCCAGCCTCGGTCTGTGGCCAGGAACCCAAGCCCTGCTACATGCCACCACAGGCTGAGGCCCCCGAGATCGGTCACCCTAGACCTCACGCGCGGAGATGAGGAAAGGCTGGAGGGGACGTGGAGGTGACACGCCCTGGAGTCCAGGCTCCCGGCCGGTGCTACGTGGAGACGGGGCGCCTGGCGCCGGCGCTACGTGGAGACGGGGTGTCTGGCGGAGTCACTGTAAGCCTTGAGACTGCCTCACGTGGGTCTTTTCTTTGCCACCCTCAGTCCCTAATTGTGTGTCTGTGACCCTGCCGGGGACCTACATAAGCGCCTCTGGGGACCCTCTGAGCACGTCTATCCCACTGTCCCCACAGGCCTGGCCCCAGAGCAGTGCCCGGCGGCTGGGACTCCGAGTCTCCTCTTCACCTTTCCAAAGCAATTATGGAAACATTCAAACCGACAGGAAAAGGCCCCTCTCTAGGGGCTCTGCCTGTGCTCCCAGCCACTGGCTCCTTCTCCCTCGTGCTGCAGTCTATGTGAAGCCAACTCCAAACATCATATCGTTTCACCCATAACTATTCTTCAGCCAAAAATAAAGCAAGCTTCGTACTTTATCGGGAAGGGTATGAGTAGCGTGCTGCAGCGCTTTCTGTGGGCGGTCGGGGCGCCGGCGGCTGGCCCATCCCGACCTGCAGGGACCCTCCACCAGCCCCAGGGCTTCACAGCAATCAGTGGTGCTGCCTGGACACCCCTCAGCCTCTCGCTGAGCCTCTGCTGAGGAGCCGGGCCTCCGGCCAGTGGTTCTCACATGGGGCCTGCAACCTCAGCGCTGCAAAGCTGGCTCCTCACACAGCCTGGCCGTGGGACGCCGGGGGCCCTGTGGGCACGCACCGGCCTGGGGGGCTGTGTGGGCACACCCCCACCCTGGGGGAACCACTGGGCGCAGCCAGCTCCCTGGCTGTGGACGAAACCCGCCCTTGCAGATGATCGGCGGTTTTGAAGCAAGGGCGTCTGGCCAGCGAGGGAGCCGAGGACGCTCAGGGCGGTGGGCATTTGGAGGCTGGTGGAGGGGCACGAAGGACACGGGTCCGGATGCCTCTTGCTCCTAAGGAGGGGGCTCAGGCAGGTGCCAGCGGCGGGGCTGGCAGCCCTCAAAGGGCCCTCTGGCCGTGGCCGCTGGCTGCCCGCAGAAGGGTCCTTCCTCTCTGTATCTCTCCCGCCACGCTTCCTGGATGGCCTCCTCTTGTCTAATACTCAGCTGCGGCTCCTCTGGCCCCAGATGCCCCCGGTCAGGGTACTATCACGTTCAAGTCCAAGAGCATGTGTCCGTGGTCTGCGTTTCCTGTGGGGCTGGGACCAGGCCGCTGTGAGGACGGGAGACAGCGCCTGGAACTCACCGGAGACGGCAGGCATCAGGGGGAGAGGCCGAGGGAGCCTGAAGCAGCAGGGCTGAGCGGGCACCTGGGGGCGGGGCAGGGGCACGCGCCAGACGTGCTCTTGGAGACGGGGAGGAGGAAGGTGTGGGCCCCACAGAAAGGATGGGAGGGTGCAGGCAGCCACCTGCCCCAGCTGGAAGCTGCCCCGTCCAGGGGGCACGGGGCTGGGATAGGCGGAAACAGGGGCTCGGGGGCACCGGGGGCTGGGGGCGGCCGCTGCCCGATGATTTCTAAGNGCCGTGCGCCCCCGGCCCAGCCCCGGGGCGCGGGCGGGGGCGGCGGTGCGGGCGCCTGCGCGCCCCTGGGCGGCCCCTGCGCTGCGTGCGCGCCCGCGCTCGTCCCGCCGCCTCCGCTGCGGGGCCGGGTGGGGGGCAGGGAGCCCGCGCGCCCCACGCAGGGATCGGGGGCTGGGTGCCGAGGGTCCCACGTCCACGTGCGCTCGGAACTTTACTCTGGGCCTTTTTGTGCGGTAGGATCGATCCATATGGGTTTGAAAGGCCAGAGGACTTTGATTATGCAGCTTACGAAGAATTTTTTTCCACCTACCTGGTGATCCTCACCAGGAGAGCTATCAAATGGTCCAAACTTCTAAAGGGCGGCGGTGCTGTCCAGAGGAGCATGACCGGTGAGTTCGGCGCCTGACCCAGCGGGCGCGCAACCAGTCATCCGGTCCTTGGTGCCGTGCGCTCGGGGCGCTCAGGACTCGGGGTTCCTTCGAGGCTAGGGGCGCTGCCCCCATCCCAGCCGTGCCCCGCGCAGGCGCACAGGTGAGGGCAATGCGCGGTCCAGGTGCGAGGGCCCCTTTCCTCGCCTGGGCATGGGGCCTGCTCGCCCTTTGAGACGCTTGGTGCCCATGGCCCTCTTTCCAGAAGAAGCCGGGTTTCCTCTTCTCAGAGCGAGCGACCAGAGCAGTGCCCCCGCCGGCTTCTGTGCGGAGCGCTCCCTGCTGCCTTCAGAGAGAAAGCGGGGGGCTTCCTGGACCCCTCAGCTCCTCCCCTGCGTCTTCGCCGCCCCGCGCTCCGACCCGGGCCTCCTGCAGGTCTGGATTGCACCGCCGCCTCCGGGAAGCCTTCCAGCCTCACCCCGCAGCTCCGCACTTCCTGCCCTCTCCTTGCCCCTCCCTGGTCCTCACGTGTGGGTCTTCCTTGTTTTATCCTTAGTTTTCGGCGCTGGGGTCAAAGATCCTTCTGTGCCGGCTGGGTTGGCTGGATGGTCCCTTAGCTGTTCGTTGAATAAATGAAAGAAGTGTTTGCCTGCCTGCTCCCTAGCTGAGGATACGGAGGCCAGGCCTGCCCGCAGGAGGTGAGAAGTGGGCAGGAGTGTGCCCCCGGGGGCCTCCTGACACAGGTAGTTGATGACAGTGAAGGAGTGAGGACAGGGGTCCCAGCCGTGGGGGGCTGAGCTGTGTGACCGGAGCGTTAGGGGTGAGGAGAGGAGGGCCAGAGGTGGAGCAGGGCCCACACCAGCGGGAAAGAAGTCTGTTTTTAAGCAAGCGTGGGGGGAGGCGGTCTAATCGAGCTTTATCCTTAAAGAGCCACCCGTCATTGAAAGGCAGGTGTCTTTAGCTCTGCCGGGGGCCACGCCCGCCTTGCTGCTGGGCGTTAACGTGCTTCCAGCCGACTTTGGCTTCATTTTTTTCTTTTGATTTGTTTTTTAAAGTTATGTACAAGTATATAAAAATGCAAAGATAGGCTTAACTTTTGCATGTGGGAGAACATCTTGGTCACACTCGAAGGTGTGAATTAACCTGAGTTTCTCAGCTGCCCGGGCCCCGGTGTCCCGTGGGGGGCGGCTGGTGACTGTCCCCCGTTCCCCCAGGAACAGGGCACGCCGTTTGCTTCCATGCGGGAGGAGGCCTCCTGTCCAACAGGGACCCAGAGGCCGGTTTACGCCGCAGACAGTCACTGCAAGATGCGCAGGCGCTCGTGGCCCTTTGCAGGCGGCACACGCGTGGACGTGCGTTCCCCTTCGATTCTGTCGTTTGCGTCTGTCTTTTCTGTGCACAGTGACGGCACACTAGTTCTCTGTCTTTCCTGTGGAAACCGTTGATGTTCAGTTGCCAAGTCGCACCTGACTCTGCGACCCCCATGGGCTGCAGCACGCCAGGCGTCCCTGTCCATCACCAACTCCTGGAGTTTACTCATACTCATGTCCATTGAGTTGGTGATGCCATTCAACCATCTCATCCTCTGTCATTTCCTTCTCCTGGCCTCAATCTTTCCCAGCATCAGAGTCTTTTCCAATGAGTCAGCTCTTTGCATCAGGTGGCCAAAGTATTGGAGTTTCAGCTTCAGCATCAGTCCTTCCAGTGAACACCCAGGACTGGTCTCCTTTAGAATGGACTGGTTGGATCTCCTTGCAGTCCAAGGGACTCTCCAGAGTCTTCTCCAACACCACAGTTCAGAAGCATCAGCTCTTTGGCGCTCAGCGTTCTTTATGGTCCAGCTCTCACATCCACACACGAGCCCTGTGGAAGCTGCTGAGCGCTGTGTCTGCTTTCCCAGTGGATTTCCCAGTGGCCCTGAGTGCAGAGCCTTCCAGACCTTAGCTCTCTTCCTAGACTTTTGTAGTTACCTAATATGACGGTTCTGTTTTGTTTCTGCTTTTGCCCAGGGCTTCCCTGTGACTCAGCTAGTAAAGAATCCTCCTGCAATGCGGAGACCTGGGTTTGATCCCTGGGTTGGAAAGATCCTCTGGAGAAGGAGAAGGCTCCCCACTCCAGTCTTCTGGCCTGGAGAATTCCATAGACTGTATAGGCCATGGGGTCGCAAAGAGTTGGACAGGACTGAGTGACTTCCACTTCACTTGCCTTTTTGGAGCACATATCGACTCTTTCTGAAAATTTAATTTGGTTTTATTGAAACTGCCATTATTTCTTTTTTGCTTTACCTTTTAGAATTTATGTAATGTTTGTTAAACTTTATAATTATGGTGTAACAGGTTTAGGAGCAAATACACTTGATTCCTGGTGAGCCTTGGCCTGGGCGTGGGGTTCACTGCCAGGTGAGCTGGAGGACGTAGCTGCCTGGTGCTCTTCCAGGAATCTGGCGAGGCGCCTGTGGGCTCACCCAGTTCTGTGGCCCGGGGTGTTGCCACTGAGCTGGTGCGGCTTCCAGCTGTCACGGCCGGAGTTCCTGCAGCACCCGTGGCACTCCAAGGGAGTGATCAGGCGTAACCTGGAATGGATTTGTTGGTCAGGAGTGGGAATACGGTTTCTTCCTGCCGGATGGTCCCGGCTGGCTGGAGTGTCCACAGTTGTGTGGCGTCCCATGGGAGGGAGGCCGTGAGGGCCGTGGGCCCAGGTGGGCAGTGGGAGCTGCATTTGGGGTCCCGGCCTTGACCCCGGCGACCGTGCCTGGAGGACCGCCTTCGCCCCGTTCCTCCACCATGTCTTGCTCTGGGGCTCTGCTGCGTGTGTGCTCTTTTGAGAGGACTTGCGTCCACGTCCGCTGGCGAGCGCTGACACTCGGCCTGCTTGAGGGTGTTAGCTGTGGGCCTGTGTTTTCTTTTTGTCGGTGAGGAGGTCCACCAGGGGCTGCGATTGCTCACTCTCAGCGCTCGACCTGGCCGGCCGCACCCGGGGAGCTGCCCCTGGGCCCCTGTCCACCCCGCGTGGAGGGACGTGACGAGAGGAGCTCTTCCGGTTTGCTTCTTTCCCTCCTGCCCCGTGGGCGAGGGGGTTAGCACCACCTGAATAAGAATGAAGTTGCAAGACATGTTTAAAGACAAATGTGAAAAAAAAAACCCTGGGAACCCGCTTAACTCCTGGGGCAGACAGCTGGGAGTTAATTCTTTGGGGTCGAGCTTCTCTTGGAAAGAATTTCCCGCCTGTTTCTGCGGCGTAGCTTACGCTCCTCCAAATGTCGGAATCAAGGGTGCATAAGCCCTGCCCTCGCTCTGAGGACGGGAGGGCAGTTTCTCTTCCAGAGAAACTGAGTCAAGCAGATAACAGGCAGTGAACGTCATGGAGGCCCTGACTCTCTGAAACTTCCGGACGTTGTTGCTGTTCTTAAACCTCCCGGGAATCCAGAGCCCTGACTGTGTTCCAGGCCCTGGGCTTTGCTTCCATTTTGCAGGAAGTTTTCCATTTCCTTCCGTTTTGGAAGGAAACCGAGGCATGATCAAGGTATGGTCTGCTTATCCACATCCAGCGCCAGAGCTGGGGGTCTAACCAGCTTCCACTTCACTCTTTAGACTCTTTGCACCTCCATGGACTGCAGCCTACCAGGCTGCCCCTTCCATGGGATTTTCCAGGCAAGAGTACTGGAGTGGGGTGCCATTTCCTTCTCCACACATTTTATACTACATATTCATTTTTTAAAACTTTGCAAATGAAGTTCACTCTTCTTAGCGTGTAGCCCTGTGAGTGTGGACAGACACACAGTCAGGTAATCCCCAGCACGTGCAAGGTTCAGAGCAGCGGTCTCCTTCAGGGTCCGCTCCTGTGTGGCCCCGGGCGCTGAGCTGCAGGCCTGGGCGTGGGTGAAGGCCTTGGCTAGGGGAGCAGGGACTGGGAGAGGCTGCAGGGCTGTAGAAGGTCCTGAAGGTGCGCTGGCCTCTCCGCCCTTTCTCCGGCTCCCTGGCTTCTCTGCCGGTGCGCGCTTAGGGTGGCGCCTGAGTAGCCCTCCTTGTGTTCGTGCGTGTGGTGCTGGCGGAAGTGACACTGTCTCAGCGTTTTCGTTTCCGCCCTTTGCGGTCCGTCCCTGGAGTTACCGTGAACGTCTGTACGCCTTTTCCTTCTGCTCCATCTCAGTGGGAGCGGTCCCTGCCCAAAGCTAGGACTGACTCTCCCCTTGCAGTTGAGAGAGGATTAATTCAGGGCACCCCTGGGCGTGCCGAGCCCTGAGGTAGTGTGTAAACAGTAGGAGGTTGGAGGGACGGTCAGGCTGAATGATTGCTGTGTTTGATAGACTGAAATATCACGTCCAGTAGTGGGGGGACCACATCACGCTGGCCGAGACATGCTGGCCGCGTGTGACCCTCCGGCTGCACGGGTGCCTCCGAGCTGCAGAGGGCTCTTGGCTTTCTCTGCCTCTGGTGGGTGATGTTCACACCTGTCCTTCCCTTCCTCTGGGCCTTCCTCGTCACCCCCACCCCNGGAGCACAGTGTCCGCGAGGCCCAGCTGGGCTGTGTGTGCGTCAGAGCTTCCACCCTTCCTGAGGCTGAACCAGATCCTGTGTGTGTCCGTTTTCTGTCCACGGACACCTGGGCTGCTCCCACCCTCTGGCTACAGTGAATTCTGGCCGAACAGGGTGTCAAGGAATTCTCCGAGACCCGTGTTCAGTGCTTTGAGGACAGACCGCGAGGTGGAGTCTCTGGGTCACACGGCCGCTCTGGCCTGCGGTCAGGGAGCCTGCTTCAGTCGTGGGGCAGGGTCAGTAGAGCAGGCGTGTCGTGCACCTGAGCCCAGACGGGATGTCCACCACGTCTGCCTCCGGTGCAGGGGGCAGGGAGAAAGATTTCAACATGTGCTAAAGCTTCTCATTGTAAAGAGCATTGTGTAGGCGTGAGCACAGTCGGTCAGTGTCCTGAATTAGTGAAAGACTCCTCCCCCTGATGGGTGCCAGTTTGGAGAATGTTCAGATTTCCAGGGAAAAGAAATCTTTTTTGTATAAAATGTATGATTGAAAATTACAAGCTTGGAGGCAGCCCATTTGCTGCTTGGCTCAGATCTGGTCTTTGTAGGCAGGTGCAGGGCTGGGGACCCGAGCTTGGGGGCAGAATCCCTGCAGCCGCCGGAAGGCCTTGCATTATCAACGGTGTCCACGTATGTCCCTTCGCCGACACCACTACTCTGCTCCAGGTGGGGTCAGAGGATGTCCGTCAGCCACCCCCACTCTGCCCTGGAAGCAGGTTCACAGAAACGTGATGGGGGCCAGGGAGGGGGTGGCGGAGCTGAGAGAGGCCGCCAGGCACCCTCCTGCAGACAGAAACTGGCGGTGATGAGTTTATCTGTGCTGTGCTGAGTGGCTTCAGTCGTGTCCGACCCCATGGACTATAGCCCACCAGGCCCCTCTGTCTGTGGGGTTCTCCAGGCAAGAGGACTGGAGTGGGCTGCCAGGCCCTCCCCCGGGGGCCTTCCCGACCCAGGATCTCTCACCGCGCCTCTAGGTCTGCGCTGTGGCTGGTGCTTCAGCACTACAGCCTCCTGGGTGGGTTTCAGTTTTGTCTCTTTGTCTCCAAAGGGGGCTCTCAGGTGTCCTGTTTGCTTCTGTTTTCAGTGTTGAGAGTTGGAATTTCCAAAGCTTTATGTAAACTGCTCACGCTTCACCCACACTTGGGGGCGTGGGGACGGGAGGAGACGCTGGGGACCTGGCAGCCTGGCCTCATCAGAGGAGCTGATGTTGGTGCTGATTGGAAAGTAAGGGCTGTGTGCTGCTGAGGGCCCTGGTCGGGCTGCCGGGGGCCCGGAGCTGCCTCTGCCCCTGAGTCCAGTTGACGGTGGAGGCTGCCGGGGGCCTGGATCTGCCTCTGCCCCTGAGTCCAGTCGACGATGGAGGCTGCCGGGAGCCCGGGGTGGCCTCTGCTCATGCCCTGAGTGGCCTCTGGTCATGCCCTGAGTGCTCTGTGGGTCCCCGCAGACATGAACAGGACCTTCCCCGACAATGTGCGCTTCCGGAAGGACGCGGAGCCCTGCCTGCAGGGGCCCCTGTACAACGTGCTGCTGGCCTACGGGCATCACAACCACGGCGTGGGCTACTGCCAGGTGAGCCCCGGGCCCCCCACGGACCCCGGGGGCCTTGTCTAGCCGGGGCTCCCACGTACCCCACAACCTGGGCTGGGCCCCTCGGCGGGGGCGGGAGGGGACAGCCATGGGCGTGAACACAGGCTGTGTTTGCGGGATGTGGGTGACCAGCACCCTGTCGCCTCGGAGCCGATGGTGTGCGTGTGTTCGCGTGGGTGTGTGTGGGTGCATGGTGCGGCAGGCCGGCTGGGAATGCAGGCCCCCTCTGGAAGCCAGGCCCCCGGGCGGTGGGCGGCGCGTCAGGTGGGGGTCGGTGCTCAAGTCCCGTGAGGTGCTCTTTCTGCAGCATCGCAGGGATGCGTGTCCACGGCCCAGACCGTGAGCGCAGCTGGGTCGGGAGCCAATCCTCGGGCTGCCAGGCCCTCCTGCCGTGCGCTCTGGAGGCCGTGGTGTCTGCGGGTGTGTGGGCAGGAGGACGGGGCTGGGGGTGGGGTCCCCACGCTCCAGGCCCCTGAGCCGGAGGCCAGGCCTCCCGAGAGGATGGCTGGTCATTCGGAGCCATGGGAGGCGGCGCCTGAGCCACCCCTGTGGTTTCTCCTGGGGAGAGTTTCTCAAGGACGCGCCCCGCCCGGTTCTAAGGCAGAGTCCAAGAGTCAGGCCTGACCGCACATGCGTCGATGGCAGAGCTGCGAGGCCGACGGCGAGGCTACCCTGGACGGTCATCCCAGGACCATGCGCGTCCTAGGGAAGGACGAGGATGACGGGGAGTTAGTGGGCGGAATCCCAGGGACGGGGGAGCCTGGTGGGCCGCCATCTATGGGGTCACGCAGAGTGGGACACGACTGAAGCGACTTAGCAGCAGCAGCCGCACGGTTACAGGGTCTGGGGGTGGAGCTGGTGTCAGCGCAGGCCTCCTCTGATTTCAGGGTATGAGCTTTGTCGCGGGGTGTCTGATCCTGGTGATGCTTGTCTGATTTCAGGGGATGAACTTCGTTGCAGGGTATCTGATCCTGGTGACGAAGAGTGAAGAAGAAGCCTTCTGGCTGCTGGACGCCCTGGTGGGCAGAATACTCCCAGGTGCGTGGAGTCCTGCGGTAAGACTGAGTCGCTTTCTGGTGTTGCCGTAACGATGCTGCTGACAAGTCGGGGTGTGACGAAGCATAAGGCGTCATTTGAGAGCTGAGGTTGACAGTCTTCCTGCAGTTGAGTTGAGCTGAGACGCTCACAAGATGTGGGGCCCAGCGGAGCGGCGGCCTCTCCCCTGCCAACCCCACCCCACGGGCAGCGCTGAGTCCCGGCCTGGACGCCGCTGGGCCATCTGCTCGGTCAGAGACCAGATTTCGACGGAGGTTCCCACCGTGGCCACTCCCAGGTGTCGTTTGGGGACTTGGGGAACTTCAGGGAACAAAGCCTGAAAGCCTGGCAGCGACAGCAAGGGAGAGAAACAGGTTAGGGCTGGGAAGGGCTGAGCTCGAGACACAGAGAAATAAGGCTCCAGGTGCCCCCACCCCCGTGGTGGTTCATCGCAGAGACTTAGAGTCAGACTGTGTCGTTTCCAGCAGTCACTAGATTCAGCCAGTACAGCAGAGTGGGCCTCGCTTCAGAAACGAGAGGGAACCGCAGATGAGCGGGTGGGGCTGGCGAGGGGGTCACCGCCTCGTTGGGCTG
>SJYA01003581.1:134280-149084 GCA_006410615.1 Neotragus moschatus | reverse complement strand
TGGGCGGGGCTGGGGGAGGGGTCACCGCCTCGTTGGGGCGGTGGGCAGGGCTGGGGGAGTCCTCGGGCCTCCGGGTGCACCAGCTAGGTCGCTTCAGCACGAGCTTGTCCTGCGTTTAGCTGCTCCTGTCTTTGTTACACCAACGTTGCACAGATACTCCTCCCAGAAGTTCCGAGACTGCAGCACAGACGGAGGGTGAGCCGTGGCCGCTCTCGCGGGGCCCCCGTCCCTCGCGCGCTCGCTGCCCGTGCTCAGTGGGCTGGTGTGTGCGCTTCCAGCTGCTTGCTCTGCGTTGGCATGCACACAGGTGTGCAAGCACACACGTGGAGTGGGAGCTGGTGACTGGGAGTGACCCGACAGAAAGATGAGGTGAGACAGACGCTGGTTCTTTGGGAAAACTGTTGAAACACACAGGCGTCTGGCAAGACTGATAAAGAAAGAAGGGGAGGGGGTATCTAGAAGTGGGAAGGGTGCCGGGATTGGAGCCGCTGCAGGGACTCCCGAGAGCCACATGAGAGCTTGAGTGCGGTGAAGAGACGAATGGATGGTGGAAGAATACAGGCCAACAGAGCCGGAACGAGGACACCTGAAAGGCCAAATGCAGAGAAAAACATCTCAGTAAAGCTCAAACGCACAGATAATTCCCAATTTTAAAAAAACAAGTCTTAAAAAAAGTCTTGCCGAAAGCAGAGACAGACACCCACTCGCGTTGTGAAGCTGCTGTGGCCCTCCTGGTCCAGGCTGATCCCAGGCGGGGCACGAGCACGGAGCACGCTAAAGCAACGCCGACGTCAGCACCCGGAGCTGGGCGATGGTCTCAGAGCAATGTCTCTTTAAATTCATGGCTCAACGTGGATGGATTAGTCCATAGGTTAAGGATGGATAGTGGCTTAATCCGGGGAAGGGTCACTGGCAGGGCCAAGCCAGGACGGCTGGAGAGAGGAGTGGTGCTGTGTCTAGTCCCTCAGTCCTGTCTGACTGCAACCCCGTGGACTGTAGCCCACCAGGCAAGAGTACTGGAGTGGGTTGCTGTGCTCCTCTCCAGAGGGTCTTCCCGACCCAGGGGTCGACCCAGGGCCTCCTGCACTGCGGGCGGGTTCTTTGCCACTGGCCCCCGGGGCAGTCTGGAGGGGAGGGTGCTGGAGTTGCATGAGGTGCTGGGACAGTCGCTAGGAGCGAGGGACGGTCAGGTCTGTCTGTCTGGTGGACTCAGTACGTGAGTTGCATCGAGGAAAAGACCGTTAAAATGCCATTCCATGACAGTCGATGGTCTGTAGAGAAGAAAACGAAGCTAGACCCTTATTTCAGCTCCAGGTAGATGCTGCTGCTGCTGCTATGTCGCTTCAGTCGTCCGACTCTGTGCGACCCCGTAGACGGCAGCCTATCAGGCTCCTCCGTCCTGGGGTTCTCCAGGCAAGAACACTGGAGTGGGGTGCCATTTCCTTCTGCGATGCATGAGAGTGAAAAGTGAAAGTGAAAGTTGCTTAGTCGTGCCTTCCCTTAGCGACCCATGGACTGCAGCCCACCAGGCTCCTCTGACCATGAGAGTTTCCAGGCAAGAGCACTGGAGTGGGGTGCCACTGCCTTCTCCGAGGTAGATTCTAGACGCACGAAAAAGCAAAACTTTGACACTCAAAACGACTCAGAGAACAGCATGATTCCAGAGCAGGAAAAAAGTCCTTGAACAAAATTCAGAAAGCATGAAAGACACGATCGATCATTTTAATTATGTTAAAATTAAAAACTGATTTTGACACAAGACATAGTCTGCAGAGTAAAAAAGGATCCGTAGAATTAACGTGTAAAGAATTGCTGAAAGTCCAGGTGGACGCGGGTCGACAGAAAAGGGGAAGAATAGGCTTGGCAGGCGGTTCACAAAGCAGGAGACCTGCGTGGCCCCCGAGTGGGGCGAGGTGACCGTGGTCTCCCGGGAGTGGGGAGGCCAGGTCTCAGCGCCGAACGAAGCTGGGCGTCAGCGATGTGGGCGCGGCCACCGGAGGCTGCCCCCAGTGCCCACGGCACTGTGATTCAGAGCAGGGTCGAAGCAGAGGCGGGGAGAGCGCAACTCTGCCGAGGTCGTGATGGCGGGGTCCCGGGCTGCCTTGCTGGCCCCCGGGCTCTGCCACCCCCGGAGCGGCATCAGTGTCCGTGTTCATCCGTCGCTTGTCAGCCGCTCAGACAAGTGCCTGTGGGCCTTCACGCTTCCCCTCGTGTCCCGAGTCGGCAGAAGCCTGGCCGCCAACGCACAGACACGCTGTTTCTCTGAAACTGGGCTTGACTGGCGGTAGGTGAGGAGCCCAGAGACAGGCCAGGCTGGGGGCGGGAGGAGGGATCCTCACGGGAGTGCGGGGGTCTCTCTGGACCAGTGACTCCCCCGCAGCAAATAGTCATGTTAACCTAAGGGTCCGAGCCTCATCCTGCTGGGGATGGCGGCGGGAGGAGGGGTCCTCACGGGAGTGCGGGGGTCTCTCTGGACCAGTGACTCCCCCGCAGCAAATAGTCATGTTAACCTAAGCGTCCGAGCGTTGTCCTGCTGGGGATAGAGGCAGGAGGATCGGCATGGACCTGGGCCCAGGCCCGCAGCCCAAGGGCAGCAGGGGTCAGCACCGCTGGCCCTTGGCTTCCCTGCGACCTGTGGGTCGAGTGCTCCAGGGGTCGGAGTTCTGCAACGGCTCAAGATGGTGCTGCAGGCTTGTCTTTACCTTGAGAACAGAGGTGGCGGTCTGCACTGACTGGTTGTCTCTGCTGGGGGGCAGTCGTCACCCTGGCCTGGTTGTAGCTGTGTGTTGACCTTTTGTTCCCCTAAAATCTATCCCTGGGCTTCCCAGGTGGCTCAGTGGTAAAGAACCCGCTTGCCAGTGCAGGAGACCCAGGAGACATGGGTTTGATCCCTGGATCAGGAAGATCCCCTGGGGAAGGAAATGGCAGCTCACTCCAGGGTTCTTGCCTGGAGAGCCACATGGACAGAGGAGCCTGGTGGGCTGCTGTCCACGGAGTCACACAGGACTGTGCGACTGAAACACCACAAAATATTTAGCGACTGAGGCCTCTTCTTCTGCAAAGGCCCCGATCACAGGATGACTCAGCCCTAAAATGGCTCGCTTACATCACAAAAGTTATGCCCGAGCCTTTTCCTCCAGGGACCCGTCTGTCCTCTGACTCCTGAGCCTGCAGAAAAGCCCCGCTGCGCCCCCCACCATGTCAGGGACTGGGGTGGCGTCTGGGATGTCACACCAGGGAGGAGTCTGTCCCTCAATGAGCAAATACATCCGCGTCCCGAAGAGCTGGTCCCACCTGTTCGCCCTGCGACGCAAGAAGCGGGGTCCTCCCCTGCCGCAGCTGGACAGCGAGGCCCAGGGCGGGCAGTGGGGCTTGTCCTGGGGCGGTGACTCTCAGGGCACACCCCTAGCCCTGCAGCCGTGCTCATCCCCCCCACCCCGGGCTGACACCTCCGGGCTGTGTGCAAAGGGTGGCCCTGGGAGAGGCCTGACTCAGGCCCCGGAGGGGAGGCTGGACCAGGGGCCCCTGAGAAGTTTCTCAGCCTTTGTGCACAGACGGGACCTTGCAGGTGGGGCTGGCCATCGGGGTTTGTCCATGTTCTCGGCCAGCCGGCAGGAGAGTTTCAGTGACCCTCCAGCAACCAGCTTGAGCTTTGGGGGGTGACCTTGACTCTTCCGGGAGCTGCCATAAGCTTCTGTAGCCAGAGTGAGAACATGCTGAGCTCGCGCTCCACAAATCCGCTCGTCTGCCCCGCTGAGCCACTCAGAGCCGCCGCCCCCGCCCCCCGCCCCCCGCCTCCGGGGCCAGACTGGGCGCCCCTGGTCAGAGGCAGAGCGGACGGCGGGCTGGACTTGCGGCCAGGCGGGGTGGGGCTCTGGGGGCAGGGGGCGTGGCAGGGAGGGGTGCCCCAGGCCCCAGGGGTTGATGACCCAGCAGCTTCTCCAGCCTTGGGCTCAGCTTAGCACGTGCACACCCTGAAAACCGGTGACTGTCCGGTCAGTGTTCATAACACTTCTGTTTTAATGAAAATACTTAGCAAGAATGTCTGTCTCTTTGCCGCAGTGAATGGCCACACTTTATTACACAGACTGCTTACTGAACTTTGATGGCAAAGTTCCAGCACTAAAGACACCGTTATGAGGATCTACTGTGATAACAAGCTAGAAAGTCCCTTGGCAGGAGAACGTCCATTCCAAAAGGCAGACGGGCGGCGGGCGTGATGGGTACCAGCGGCCTCACCGTCCGCTCTGGCTCGCTTCCGCTCTGGGCGGGTGGTCCTCTGGAAAGGGTCTGGGGGCCCCCACCACTGCCTGGCTCGGGGGGCACACAGGTTGCGGCCGTCCGGCTGTGAGACCTCCGCCGCACAGCAGATACTACAGCCCCCGATGCTGGGCCTGTGAGACCCTCATCCCTGCCCCCGCGCCCCCACAGCAGATTACTACAGCCCCTCGATGCTGGGCCTGAAGACGGACCAGGAGGTGCTCGGGGAGNGGGGGGCACACAGGTTGCGGCCGTCCGGCTGTGAGACCTCCGCCGCACAGCAGATACTACAGCCCCCGATGCTGGGCCTGTGAGACCCTCATCCCTGCCCCCGCGCCCCCACAGCAGATTACTACAGCCCCTCGATGCTGGGCCTGAAGACGGACCAGGAGGTGCTCGGGGAGCTGGTGCGGGCAAAGCTGCCGGCGGTGGCGGCGCTGATGGACGGCCACGGCGTGCTGTGGACCCTCGTCGCGTCCCGCTGGTTCATCTGCCTGTTCGTGGACGTCCTGCCCGTGGAGGTGAGGGCGCCCAGCTGGCCCCGGGGCCGGCGGCACGGCTGCGCGCTGACCCACCACTCCCTCCGCAGACGGTGCTGCGTGTCTGGGACTGCCTGTTCAGCGAGGGGTCCAAGGTCATCTTCCGGGTGGCGCTGACCCTCCTCAAGCATCACCAGGCCTCCATCCTGGAGGCCACCAGCGTGCCCGACCTCTGTGAGAAGTTCAAGGAGATCACCAGGGGCCGCTTCGTCACCGAGTGCCACAGCTTCATGCAGGTGGGTGTTGGCCGTGCTGGGCCCCCAGGAGACCGGGTGCGCTCACCCTGCGCCCCTGCCGTCGGCTGTGGGGGGGTGCCACCTGGGACCCCACCTGAGCCCGTCGGGCCTGCTCCTTGGCTCCTGGGCCTCCCTGACGTCCCCCTCGACACCGGGCTTACCCTCCTCAGCCCTCCTCATGCCTCCTCTCCCGCCCAGGGTGGGTCACGCCTGTCTGTCCCCCGCCGCTGGGTTCCAGGCTGTGTAGACAGCTCACCTGAGTGGATGACCCAGGTGCTGCGTCCCACAGGCCCTTGGGGTGGGGCGGGCGGGGTTTAGGGGGCTGGGGGGGGCCACTGACCCCAAAGCCTGGCCCGTCACGCCCTCAGCCGCCCCCAGGCTGGCAGCCTCCGAGCCTCCTGGACCCGGTTTCCTCAGAACCAGCTCTCGACCCGGGGTCTTACTGCTTGTGTGGCTGCAGCCCTGGGCCCAGGCGTGGTCGCCTCCAAGAAGGGAGCCCGCCGTCCCCACGGGAGCCCAGCCCGGCACATGCCGCCCACGGCCCCATGCCCGGCCTCTGCTGGACTGCAGTGCGGACGCTCAGACCGTGCGGCTTTGGTGTCTGGCTCCTGGGCTCAGTGCAACGCTTCCCAGGAGGAGCAGGGGGTGCCCAGTGAGGGCAGGCGGCCAGCCTGCCTGTCCCTGACGGCTGCATGTCCATGGTGGGGCGGCTGGTGTTCTGGCCTGGACGTGCTCTGGGCCCTGTGAGCTGAGTGGACGCAAGGGGATCACAGAGGGTGAGGCGGGGGGAGCGTCTCCCCACACGGCAGAAAGAGTGCTGCGTAAAGAAGCATGTCCTTGCGCACGGCAGGTGTGGCCGCTTGCTACGCGCCGATGGGAGCAACCCTGGGCTTATTTCCTCGGGGGTCTCTGCAAACTTGTGTGTATCAGAGCGCTCTCAAGGCCTGTCCCAGAACATCTAGAATCTCCTAGGTCCCACGTGGAAGCTAGGAGCACTGTAATGGGAAGCGGTCAGCTGAACCCTCCAAAGAGTCTGTCCCAGGCCCCCGAGTCGCCCGGGGCTTGCTCCAGGGTCCCCTGTCGGCCCCCAGGCATCTCCCCTTCTCCTTGTTGTCAGGCAGGTTCTCTCTTACTGGAAACAAGTCTGAGTCCCTTCCTGCTTCCGCTTCTCAAGTCTAGTCTCTCCTGGGCCCCGAGGAGGTTTCAGAGCTGCCAGGAGAGTCAGCAGTCACAGGCTCAGAACTCAGAGGACTCAGCACAGGCAAGGAAAGCAAAGATAGCAAAGTGGGACCACGTGGGGCTTGAAAGCTTCTGTGCAGCAAAGGGAGGCAGTGGTGGATGAAAAGGTGACCCCCCCCACCTCCCTGAACTGAAGAGCGTGTGTGCAGGCCACGTCCAGACACACGGAGACCTCGGTGGGACACAGAGCTGAGGAATCCTGTTTAAAATCGGGCAGAGCACCTGGGGAGACAGTTGTCCGAAGACCCACAGGTAGCCAGCTGGTACGTGAAAGGGTGCTCCACTTCCCTCATCGGGGAAACACAGATCAAAACCACGTATCACCTCACACCCGTCAGAATGGCTGTCATCCAGAAGACCACAGATAGTGACTGTTGGTGAGCGTGTGCACAGGGAATCCTGGTGCACCGTTAGTAGGCGTGTGATACGGTGCAGCCACCGTGGAAAAGTGCGGAGGCTCCTCAGAGGCTGAACAGAGAGTTGCCATCTGACGGAGCCGACCCACTGCCATATTCCTGAAAGGAAGTGGAAGCAGGAGCCCTGGGAGGGCTGCCCACGCACGCTCCCCGCAGGACCCCTGGGAGGGCTGCCCATGCACGCTCCCCGCAGGACCCCTGGGAGGGCTGCCCATGCACGCTCCCCGCAGTCTCAGCAGCCACGAGCACATGGGGACCAGTGTGGCCCACCCACACGGTCGGCTTTCACTCAGCCCTGAAAGGAAGGGAGCACCTGACACCCGCTCCACCCGGGAAGAACCTGGAGACATCGTGTCCAGTGATTGTCACAAGAGGACAAGAACTGACTCCACTAACGCAAGGCCCCCAGGAGTCAGGTTTCTAGAGATGGAGGGGTGCTGGGGACGCAGTGGCTGGGAGAGGAGGAGCGGGAAGATGACCAAGGGCACAGAGCTGACGCTCGGCCCACACCTCAAGTGGCTCAGGCATAAACGGTGCGGCTCACACACGTGCACAAAACCAGCAGAGGCGTGGAAACAGGACGCTGCCCAGTTTTAATGCCAGTGGCTCAGGGCCTCTGGCTTCGGAATCAGACGTTTCCTTCACGGACTGGATTCAGCATTTTGAAAGTGACCCGAGTTTAAGCGGGCAGGAGCCCATGTGCCGTCTGGCAGACGTCCCGCCTCAGGCACTTTCCTGAGCTTTGCAGCGGCTGAAACCAAGACGTGGCCCAGCTTGAGGCCTGACGTTCAGAGCTGGGCCAGCTGCACGCACACCTCGGGACCCCCTCCCTGGTGCTCAGAGAGCTTTGCTGAAGTTCCTGGGGGTGTTTAGGGGGCACCGGTGGCCTGTCCTTGCTCAACCCTGCAGTAAGCGCTCCTCTGCTCCCCTCACCCTCGTCCTGGGGGGGAAGGGCTCCCCTCACCCTCGCCCTCATCCTGGGGGGGAAGGGCTCCCCTCTCATCCTCCAGGGGAGGGAAGGGCTGCCCTCGCCCTCACTCTCCCGGGGTGGGATGGCTCTCCTTGTTCATTCTCCGGGGGTGGGGAGTGCGCCCCTCGCCCTGCACAGGCCTCCCTGCTGAGGCTGGAGCTTCGTCCAGTTTCGTTGCGTCTGAAGGACACACGTGACCTTCCTCTGCTCACTGACTGCTGGCCTCAGCCCGGCCAGCACCAGGAGCTGGGAAGGTCTAAACCAACCCGTTTCTGTTGCAGAGAGTATTCTCGGAGCCCGGGAGCCTGTCCAGGGCCAGCATCGCCCGGCTGCGGGAGCGCTGCAGGGCGCGGCTGCTGGCGCAGGGCTGAGGCCTCGGGGGCCTCCAGCTGGCGCTGTCACCGCCGACCAAGCGGCCGTCCTGCGCCCTTCCCCGCGAGCTGCCGAGCTGTTTCTAAATATTTTTCCCAGAGTCGCGGACGCGGACATGTATGAAATGTAACGCGCGTTTGTGTCATTACACCAGCTGCTGTGAGCCTGCAATCTCATGTTTATAAATGACTTTTTGAAATCGTTAAGCAACGTGTGAACCAGGTGTAAGGTTGAGGGGCTGCAAGTCAGGTCTGGGCTGTCATCCCTGACCCCCGGGGGAGAAGGTGCCCCAACAAGACCCCTCCCCTCGGGGCTGGAGGCCTGGCCCGTGGCCCTCACTCCGGAGACACCACCTCTCGTGAGAAGCCCTCACCCAGGCAGGCTGTGACCCGCCCAGGACGCGGCGCTTCCTGGGAGACCAGCTGATAGGCTCAGCTTCCTGGGAGCCAACCAGCGGCACCTCAAGGGGCATGTCCCCTGGCAGGGGCTCCAAACCCCTGTCCCATGGAGACTGACCCTGCAGACAGGAGCTGCTAGGCTCTCTGCTCAGCTCAGCCCGGTGCTGCCCACCCCGGGGAGACAGGCGTGCTGGCAGCTTCACTGCGGGGTGGCTGGGCCCTGCCCTGCCCGCTAAGGGGCCACTGCCCAGGGCCACCCACACGCAGGTGGCCCTCAGCTTCGCCCCCGAGGCCAGCCTCTGCCTACTCGGGCCTGAGCGGCCCTCCTCGGCCACCAATTCATAGGACCGGGGAAGGAACCGTCTTCCACAGAGATCTGTCCCCAGAAAGTGGGCTCCCCTGCTGTGTCTTAATAGAAGACCGCCTTTCTTGAGTCGCTGGCCTTGGGGCAGCCCCCCAAGCTGACCTGCTGCCCCAGCTCACCTGCCAACCTCTCACAGGGGCCAACGAAAGTATGAGAAAGCCCAGAGAGACAAACAGACGTTTTATTAGCATCGTCACGGCATCGCGTCCCAGGGGAGATCCTTGGCACACAGCCCACTGAGCTGCAAGTGGTAAGCAGGGCGACTACACGGCGCGAACAGAGGATTCCCCCCACACCTCCGACAGAAAACGGAGACTCACTTTACGAAAAAGCAGAGAGAACGTCCATTTTTCTGTTTTAAAAAGGGCCAGCTCTCAGGAGGCAAAGCGGGCCCAGGACCCAGCGCCGGGCGCCCTGAGGCTTGGGGGCCAGGCCGGGTGCCGGGGCTGAACTGAGGAGCCAGGTCTGCGTCTCGCCCTCCACCAAAGCCTTGGAGCAGACCCTCCCCTCTGCGAAGCTTACGTCTGAGGGCGAAAGCCCCAACACCAGGGTCTCAAGAAGCCAAACCAAAGTGGAACCTGTGCCCATTTAGAAAAGCTCTTACCCCCCACCCCCTTAGAGTCCTACTTTGGTAAATATTAATGTTTAACCAGTTAGCAAAATAGTTAACCCCGTTAGCAAAATTAACACCATCATTTCCGTAGTTACACTCTTGTGCATAGTAAGTGTTGCCAGATGAACGTCACGTTGGATAAAGCAGATTTGAAAACCAGTTTGCAAGGAGGGGCCCCCGGCAGTGATCGAAGCGCGGGGAGGCAGCCGGGCTGCGCCCGCGGCTAGATGGTCTGGTAGCCGGCGTGGCTCCTCTTCCGGCCAATCAGGTAGGCGAGGAGCACGATGAGGACCAGCCCTGCCAGGGCGCCACCCACGGCGATGGGGATCAGCATGCTGTTCTCGTCCAGCTGGCACTCCTCCACTGCAGGGCGGACAGACAGACGGCCGGCTTGTCCTGCTGCGCCCACGGCCCTCGCGGGGAGGCCTCCCCAGCCCTGCTCGAGGGTGGTGGGAGCAACGCAGCCGGGCTGGCCCTGCGGAGTCAGGGACCTAGGCAGAGGACACCAGGGGCCCTGCTCCTGACCGCCCCACCCCACCTACTCACCAGGCCCAAACTTGTCCCCGTCCACACGGAAGGCCTGCACCCACACTCTGAACATGTTGAGTGAGAAGGTGCTGGTGACCTGCAGGCGCTGCTCAGCGTTGCACTTGTACGAGTTCCCCGCCGTGGCCTGCAGCGCCCTCAGGGAGCTGTTGGTGGCCGTGAAGCTGCTGTCTGCAAAGGCGGAGGGGTGAGCGCCCTGGGCACCTGCAGGGCACGTGGAGTGGAGTGGGGTGGGGGTGGGGGCCTCACCTTCGGCGTCGGGCAGAGTCAGGTTTAGCTGGACTCCTTCAAGGAAAACCTTGCTGGAGCTCTCGTTCTAGAGAGGACGACAAGCCACACGGTCCCCGTCAGACTCGGGGGTCGCCCACTGGCGACGGTGACTGCCAGCGCCCCCAGCCGCAGGAGGAGACCACACGGCGCTCGGGAGCGAGAAAGCAGCCTGTTGTCTCGGGAACAGAGCTCCAGTCGGCTCCTTACATCCCCTGCCCAGAGCCAGAGCCTGCCAGGATAGGGGCTGAAGGAGCCACGCTCCCCAAAAGCCAACCCTGAACTTTCTGGGAAAGCTTTTATCAGAAGTGCAGCAGCCAGCTGCAGAGTGAGGCACGCACGTCCACCAGGGCCAAGTCTGGGCCCGACTGGGCTCATCCCGGGCAGGTGTGCAGAGCCAGGGCACGGCGGGGACAGCACCCGAGGCCCCGGGTCACCCCGGCCCCTGCAGCGCTACCAGGTGCTGTGAGATTTCTGCTGATGGACGTGGGCTAGGGGGCCTGGGGTCCCACAGACTGGGGAGTGGGGGGGAGCCCTCACCATCACAAACTGGAGCGCCAGGAGCAGGAGGTTCTCGCTGTGGAGCGCCAGAGTCACCAGGGTGGTGGAGCAGCTCCCCTCGAAGGTGGTCTTGTTGGGGTTCACGTTGAACTCTCTGGTCACTGTCTGTGAGAAGAGCAAGAGGTCAGCTCCCCTCCCGGCAGCCCCCGGGCTGTGAGCAGACAGGCAGAGGTGGCCAGGAGGCAGCGGCTCCAAGGCCTGTTCACAGAACCAACCAGAAGGAAAGACACAAGTCCACACGGGGGAGCACCGCTGGACGCAGACGGTTTCTGAGATGTCTGCCCTGAGGAGATGGCAGCTCCAGGCTCTGTGGCCTCAGGACAGCGGCCTGGGCGGATGGGGGTCCAGCCGAGCACCGCAGGACACACCACCCACAACCCGCCCAGGACCCAGCGCAGGGAGCAGAGCTCTGGCCGGCCCACCTTGTTGTCGACTGTCCTGTAGGTGACGTTCAGCTGCAGCCCCATGCTGGCCAGCAAGCAGGTCCCGTTGCTGCCAGAAACGTTGTACCTGAACACCGCAGGGCTCGAGGGAGCTGGGGTGGGCGCGGGCTGGGGTGGTGCTGTCGGAGTGGGCAGGTCCTGTTCACAGCGCGTCTCTAAGGGGACAGTGGGGTGAGTGTGCTCATCCTCTGGGGAGGCGGGGCTCCAGAAACGCTGGGCGGGAGCAGGCTGCCCCCGGCCTGGCAGGCGCTTGGCGCCCGACCCCTGCCTGCGCTCCCAGCTCCTCCTGCTCCTGGAGCCCTCGGGCCTCAGAGGCCCCTCGCCCACAAGAACATCCTCTCCAGCAGAACAAACCTCCCGTGAGGCCAGGAACAAAACCTCAACTGTGTCCTGTGCTGTTGGGACAGTGTCCCCAAGGCCATTTGAAACGGTGGCAGTTCACACGCTGTCTGAGCGTCTGCGTGCCGGGCTGGACACGGCCCCAAGGCAGCCGCAGAGCAGCAGGAACTCCCAGGCCAGGTGTCCACTGTGGCCAGTGGACACGCGCCACAGCCCACCAGCCCGAGGCAGCAGGGGCAGCCCCGCGCGTCAGGCTCGGAGCCGAGGCCCGTGCCCAGGCCACAACTGCCGCAGGGGCAGAAGGGGTGGGCAGGCCAGGCCAGGCCCATTCAGGGCAGGTGGGGCAGGTGGGAGGCCACACCTGGCGGACAAGGGGCCACAGGTGGGCCTGGTGACCCCAGCGGGGAGAGAAGCCTGTGCAGCAGGCTGGTGGCAGGGCCTCACGCCCAGGCCACACCTCCGTGGACAGAGACCGCCACGTGGCTGCTGACAGAGGGGGTGGCCCCTGCGTGGGGACCAGGCTATGTGCGGAACCCGTACCCTCGACCGTTCTGCTGCAAACCTAAAACTGCTCTGAAACCAGGACTCTAAACACAAGGCAGCTGTTTACCTTAACAGCAACATTAGTCCCTGTGTCTGCATCCAGAAGCCTCAGAAGCAGGAGAAGGCGGCTGTCAGGCGAGGCATGTCCAGGCCGGGCAGGTCAGGGGACCAGACGCCGCCACCCGGCCTGACCTCCCAGGTCCATGCCGTTTCCCTCTGCTGAGGCCTACGCTCAGCTGCTAACTGCAAACCCAGGCTCCTAAGACCACGTGACCCGCTGCCTCAGGTGCCCCCAAGTGCCTGGACCCTGGGTCGCACCCATGCCTCAAATGCTTGCTGCCCTAGGAGCAGCTGGGACTCTCTGGGATGGCCTGACCGGGGCCACGTGGCGGCCTCAGCACCTGCCCCTCAGCCCTGTGACTGGGCCTCTGGCCACACGTCTCCTGGTCACGTGGGGCTTCCCTCAGCGCCCACCCTGCCACTAGCGTGCCTGTGGAGTCAGGGGCTGGCAGGCCTCCTCTGGGGAGGGCCAGGCGGTGGCTGCTGGGTGCCTGGCCCCCCCCCGGCTCCGCTACGTTGAGTGTGGGAGCGGGAGGGCAAGGGCCCAGGGCTGCTCCCCGCAAAAGCTCAGTCATGGGCACAGAAACCTTACCTTCACCTGTTGTGAAACATTCTCTGGATTTTTTTTTAACATTAAATTTCTGATCACAAACAGCAACCTCCGTTTGTTGGCTGTGCAGAGCCCAGAAGGCCTCACAGCCCCACTGGAAACAGGAGGGCCCAGGCCTGCTGCCGGCCACAGGGAGGGCCACAGGGTTGCCATGCAGCCCAGAACCTAGCCACTCTGAGCTGCCAGGCGGGGCTGGCACACGAAGCAGGGTGGGGGATGCCACACTTCCCCCAGGCAGTGACGGTGACCTGTGAGCTGAGCGGCAGGGTACGGGGAGTCAGCAGCAGAAGACAGCAGGCTGCCCGGTGCCCAGGGATCTCTGCAGACCCCTGGGCCCCCAGGCCCCCGAGAGGCCAGCACCCCATCTCACGGAGGGGGACACAGCCTTCCTGAGCGGCACCCCGGGCCCGCCTGCCTGAGCAGGACTGGTGGGCGGGGCCTCTGGGTGGAGACCGCCGCCTGACCCCATCCGTGCCATGACGAAGGCAGAGGGTCCACCTGCTTTGCCCCGGACCCTGCCTGAGCCCACCCTCAGGGAGGAGTCGGGGCTGGGGCCCCGGCAGAGTCTCACCCGCTCTGCTGAAGTTGCCGCTGGTCAGGTAGGCCTGGATGGCGGCGTCTCGGAGTGTGACCGTCACGCTGCCCATTCTGACCTGGGTCTCACTCACACACCGGTACGTCTTATTGATGTCGGCCTTGATGTCAGTCGCCGACTCCACAGTCTTGACTCCTATATTTTAAGAAACCAGTTTTTAATCCCTTGAACTGCTTGCTTAAAAGCAGTTTAGATGTTCCCCACGACAATTCTCTTCACCTCATCACCGGTCCGCACTGGTTCTTACCTGCGGTGCTCGAATTGGGGAAAGTGTCTGTGTCTGACAAGTTGTAAGCAAAGCGCATCAGCTGGACCTCGTAGCGTGTCGCGTTTCTGGTGAAGGTGAGGGTCAGCGTGTGGCCTCTTCCGAAAGCAATCACGAGACTGGGGTCAGAAGCATTCTCTTTGCCACAAGAGCTGCTGTTTGACACTTCCGCACCAGCTGGCAGCTCGAAGGACTTGTTCTGGAACCAGCACGACGATGGGCTACTCACCACAGGGCTCAGAAACCGCCCCAGCTCAGAGCCCAGGCCCTCTCCACCTCAGATGCCACTGTCAGTGCGCGCGTTTGCCATAAAAACAAGACAGTATTTTGCGTGAAGTGACAGACCAGAGAGCAATTCACGTGTGAGACAAGGATGACCTAATTACTGACATCTGCTCCGCTGATGTAACTTTACTTCACACAAGAACGAAAATACAGCTGTCACATGAACTGAAAGTTCACGCCAGGCTCCAGGATGAGCCGATACTCTCAGACCTTCGAGACCACTACAGAGCTTCTTTAAAGAGCATGTCTCTCTCAACAGAGAGAAGACGAAGCTCGCTGCAGAACCGTTTGAGTGACTGTCGTAAGCAAAACGGACTACAAAACCACCACAGCCCATCTCCACGCCTGAACTGGACGAGCGTCCAGCGAGAAGCTGTCCTGGCCCCGTCCTGCAGGCAGACCACGCTGCGGCGAAGGCACGTGTCGTGGAGTGGGACGCCATAGTGCTGCAGACAGACAATCCCACGTGCGCAACATGGTCAACATATAATGAGACAATACTCGAAAATTCCAACGCAAAAAAAGCCAAGCAGAAATTAAAAGGTGCCCGGACGAAGCTTCACAACGACAGGCAGCTCCGTGGACAAAGCCCGCAGAGCTCCCTTCTCTCGGACAAACATCATGTACGTCAAGTGGAGTCCAGGCGGCTGGCGTGTCCAGGGGCCTCCAAAGGACCTGCGTGTCCTCCCGGCAGCCCTGGGCTCCCACTGCTCTCCAGGGGCCAGCAGACAGTGTGCCGTGGACACGGGGATGGGTAAGGAAAAACAGCTTCAATAAAGCACTGACAGCAAAATCTGAAACAAGGATGTGTTTACAGGAGCGTAAATAGAAGAAGCACAATGCCCACAAACAGGTAATTAACGGAGGGAGAGGGGGCGGGGGG
>SJYA01003581.1:59569-134182 GCA_006410615.1 Neotragus moschatus | reverse complement strand
GGGGAGGGGGAAAGGCAGCGGCGGGGGGGAGAAGGGAATGGCTCCCCACTCCGGCGCTCTTGTCTGGAGAACACCATGGACAGAGGAGCCTGGCGGGCTACAGTCCATGGGTTCACACACAGCTGGATGAGCCCAAGCGCGGCACAAAAAAACGTAAGTGCTGCCCATTCGCCAGGGGCCTCGGGCAGCAGCAAGCAGTCCTCCCTAAAGCGCAGCGTTGTCTTCACAAAACCGCAAGGGACGTCCTAGTCGAACCAGTGCAGTCCCACTGCACCTCCAACACGTGTTCACGTGTAATTCCTGCAGTGTTAACAGTTTATCTAAAGCAAAACCAACAGATCAAAAAAGCTATATTCACAGAGCTGCACACCAGGCGTACAAAGAGCGAGAGGACTCGGCTACAGGTGGTGGGCGAGCAAGTCAGCGTGGTTGACAAATGGAGCAGTGCGCTGTGACGTGAAATACAAGCATGAGGAAAACCGGAAGGGCTCAAAATAAAACCGCGAAAGCAGAGCTCAGGGTGGCCTGGGCGACTGCAGCCTCAGTGTGCACAGCCCCCCGGCACCGAGGGAGCGCCCGCCTGTGACACAGCACACACGTGTCGAGGGGTAGGCGGGCCCTTCGCGCGCACGCCGCTGGGCGCAGAGGCCCGGCTCTCCTACCTGGGGCCCGCTCCTGGTGCTGTAGCTGGTCAGGAAGGTGGCAACGAAGTCGGCCATGATGCAGGCGGTCCCGCTGCCATTCTCCACCACAAACACTGCCGATGCGCCGTGCACGAGGCCTGCTGGCTCGTAAGCAGAGAAATCTCATGTGACTTTCTGAAAGCCTCTGTGGCTTACAGTTGCAGCAGCGTGGCTGTTACTGGGAAAGCTGCTTAACTGCCAAAAAGACAGGGACATGCAGGTCCCAAGGGCTGGGTCCCCCCGCACCACTGTGATGCTGTCCTCTCGAAAGCCACCCCCTCTGTGTGCCAATCTGGGGTCACCCCGGGCCTCGGCGGCCTCACGCCACTTCCTCCGAGGACCTCTGGGAGGCGAGGCAGGGTCCTGGAGAAAGGACTTGAACCTTGGAACCAAACGCTGACATTCTACAGCAATGGTGGACTCACACTGCAGCTCAAGAGCCGCCTGATTTACCTGCTGAGCGAGCAGCCTCTAAGATCAGCGTTCTTTACCCACTTCCAGGAGGGCCTCAAAACACAGTAACTCCATTGGCTCTGGACTTGGCTGTGCAACCTTAGGACCCCACACCACCTCTGCAGGCGCTGCCAAGTGCCCAAGGGAAGGGCAGAGGAGCTGCCTCGGGGGCGCCAGCGCCAGGGCCACAGGCCACAACCCAAGCAGGCAGCTTAGCAACAAGTGCTTCGGATCAGGGCACAAAGGCAGGTTCACAGCCACGCGCTTCAGCACCTGGTCCTCTCACAGAGGGGCAGGAACAGATGTTCTGACCCTTCTGAGCCCAAGCAGCTTTCAGCCAGCACAGGGGTGGGCCCGTGCCAAGACACACACCTCGTGCTTCTGCAGCACGGGGCCCTGCACGCCCTTTGCCAGGACGGGCCACACCCGCCTCCGCCAGCTCTAAGGTGGAGGCGGCCCAGGTGCACTCCCGAGCAGCAGCTGGCTCCCCACATGTGGCCCCAGTGGCTCCAGTGGACCCGGTTCACTCCGTCCTCGCAACTGGCACCAGATAAAGTCCTCAGAGAAACTATTACTGAGGCCTAAAGCGGGGCGAGCAGACAGAATCCCCACATCCACCTGGAAGCCTCAGGTAGAAGAAACACCGGGCTGGGACCCCAGAGAAGCTGCTGCACAGGACGAAGCCAGCGGGCATCGAGGACGCTCTTGTCTGTGCCAACTCACGAGTTCCTGAGCTACTCCTCAGAATGCTCAAGTAAGGTGACGCTGAAGTCACTTCCAACAGACAAGTGCTGCTTTTTTAAGAGAAGAGAAAACCCCACGACTCGCCTCTGACACAGTGAAGGTTTTAAGGACGCCTCCGAGCGCGACAGGGTAAACGCACGAGAGCCGCTGAGACGCCAGCCAGGCACACGCAGGTCCAGCAGCAGCAGCAATACCCGGGCACAGAGGACGGGCAGACCCTGGACACCAACCAGCGCCCGGCGCACACAGACGCCCCAGGCCTCTACGCGCTCCACGGGCCGGCAGGTCAGGCCACTGCCTCCCTGTCAGCTCCTACCAAGCCGCTCTCCTGTAGGAGTTCCTTAAATCACCCAACGCTTCCTACTGATTCAAAACCCTTCACTAGAAAACACTTCACATTAAGTAACTTTTCAATCACGTAATTCCCTCATTTAGTAAGCATGCTGAGGGCCTGAGCTTTCGAAGAACAACAAAGAAATATTACTAAGCAAACTTCAAACAGCCTTCAGCAGCGCTAGTATTCTGGAGAGGCCCAGAAATTTTTCAGTGAAAACAAGAAACCACAAACCAACGTTGGTCAAGAGGAAAATGTCTGCAATAGCATTATAACATAAAATTATAAGAGAATGCGTGTATGCGAATGATCAGAAGTTTCTTTTTAACTGCATAAAAATACCACTTTCTCAAGTCAGAATGTTCCAGTAACTTGAGGGGTGTCCCTCCTGAAGGTCAGAACCTGCGCCACGAGCAGCCCTTCACTCAGGACCCGCCGCCATCCTCTCTCCAGGGTCCCGTGAGGAGTGAGCACCTTATTCCTTCAGAAAACCTCCATCTGGAGACATTCCAGCCTCTAAAACAAGCTGTGGGAACACGCCTGCCTGAGGCGAGAGCTCAGTCTTGAAGAGCGTCCTCTGCCACTCCTGGCCCGATGAGCTGGGCTCAGAGGAACCACCAAACCCTCAGTTTAGGCGCCTGCAGAGTGAAAGTAAGCAAGCCGACGCGAGAGCTGTCAGAGCAGCAAGTCGGCCGGCGCACGCGCAGCGCTGAGAACAGGGCCAGGGCCCGCCCTCAGAGCGAGCTGCCGCCGCCGACGGTGCAGCGTCACAAGGCTTCCCCACCAAGCTCATCGCTGACCCGGGGCACGTGACACAGACCCTCAGCTAAGTGCTGCATTTAACGAGCGCCTGAACTGTGCTTTGCGGGTAGCTAGTTACTGTGACAGTTTCAACAGGCAGACACTGTGAGGACTCCCTTCTACAGATGGGGAGTCCAAAGCAGAGAGGACTTGACCACCATGCTCGAGGTCACACTCCACGCTAGTGCAGAGCCGACCTGGACCTGGGCCTGCTGACTCAGACCACGGGCCTGCCAAGCTCACCACACCTGAACACTTTCTCTCCAACAGCCAGGGAGCAACGATTATGTTTCAAACTACGACATACTCACTTGAGATGTGAAAGAGACTGCCACCTGGAGGAGGAACAAGTCAATAAATTCTTCATTAACTTTTTAAAAGAAATCACTTTCTAATCTAAGATCAATTCTTTCAAATCTAAGATCAAATATTTTTTATGATCAGTGATACATAATCATGTACGAAGACTTAAAAGAAAAAACAGACAGACCGAGGAGCCGTCCCTGACACAGAAGCACAGCCTCTAACCCTACTGTGCGCATTTCCGCACGGCCAGCACGCACGTCCCGCTAGGAGGCGCTGCTGTCACACTGGACACCTCCTCCTGTGGTCCTGAGCACTTAATGTGCCAGGCCAAGACAGGCTGTAGGATAAGGGAGATACGGGCATAAAAATAATCGCAACACAGCTGAACGGATGCTCCAGAAGTAGTGTAGGTCATACTCGCATGGAGTCAAGTCTTTCGGACACACACACAAAGGACTACTGCAGCCTGGCATGGATCTAACAATGTAAATTCAAAATTATGGACCTAAAACATTTAAACTTCGAACCTAGTGAAGAATTCGATCACCAACCTGGGTAACTGACAAACTCCCACAATCAGGAGTAACAGTATCGGTTTAAAATTTTTTTCCCCTATTTTGTAAGCAACAGTTCATCATTTTGAAAGGGGAAGATCATCCCGGGGACACCAACTGTCAAGAGTCCCATTACGTAATGATCTATGTATCAAAAAGTTTCAGTTCACACTTGCCTAGCTTTCTACAAAGTTTTCAAACGAAACAAATTTCTAGTTATTAATGCAAGATGACTTTGTAATTTAGAACTCGCAAACATCTTTAGAAAAATGCTTTTTGGTGAAAGTGTGTATTAAGCATTACTTTGAACAGATCCAAATCCAAGCTCTTAACAAACCTTTTTTTTTTTTAAATGGATTTTTAATCAAATATAAGACTTAAAAGGCATGACAAAATAGCCATCAAGAAAGTAATGATATGCGCGACACTCCGAGCTATCAGTGTAGGGAAGTTATGGGTTTTCCTCATCAGGTGAGCTTTTAAAACATGAAACACAATAATTAACTTGTAAGAAAAGCCAGCCGTCCCGACACGACAAGACTCGTCCCAGCAGCTCCTCAGGTAACTCGGGACACCTGCCAGGGAGAGCAAGGCTCCAGGTTTGCTGCTGGAATAAGGTCACCCCTCGCAGCTGGTCTTGCAGCTCAAAGAATGCATTTTACAACAACAGGCAAAACAAGAACCTGAAACCGAAATTCATTCTGTCACCAGCGACAGGATTTCAGAGCAGATGTTCAGAATTCCCAGTAGGTAGGGGTGGAAAGTGCCTCTGTGTCTGCTGAACTCTGGTGCGCTCCGGTAGCACTTTTGAGGTCCTAGCACTTTCATCTTCCCGTGTCACGGGGACCAGGAGAGAAAGGGCCACAGACAGTGTTCTCAACAGCCCTAACGTCACATCAAACCAGGTAGTGATTCCTGGTCGAGTCAACGCGGCTCCTCTCTCATTAGGACAAACAGGTGAGAGCAAAACCCCTCAGCGGAGGACACAGCCGCAGCCACGCTCGGCTCCGGAGTCACACACACGCCGCTCCTCCGGCGCCGCCTCGCTAGAGCCGAGCACGTCCACTGTGACGCCCAGGCCCTCTGTCCACCGCGGGCTCCCTGAAACTCCCCGCGGGAGCGAGGTCGTTGTAACCTAATGAGAGCGCCCAGCGAACCAGCGGCGTCAGAACACGGGTCAGCGCTCTGTGCCGGCTCCAGGGCCAAGGGTAAAGCCCGCAGGGCGGGCTCCCGAGGCCGGGGTCGCCGCCCGCCCCGTGCCCCGCGGGGCCCGAGGCCCGCGCCGCCGTCGTCTCGGCTGCAGCCGCTCGCAGCCCTGCGCGNGGACTGCCGAGTCCTCTTTTCTGGACTGCTGTCCGGCCGCCCCGGCCCACTGCGGAGAGGCGGCCGGCCTACCCTGTCCACCCCGCCCGCCGTGGCCTCAGCCCTGCGGACCACCCGCTCGGGAGCCGCCCAGCAGGCTGTGACTCCCGTGGGGCTGTGTTGTTGACCTTCCACTTGTTTGGTTTTTTGTAGGTTTTGTCTTTTTCTTGTCATTTCTTCCTTTCCGGTTTTCCCGCGCTTCCCTTCCAGCGTCTAACACACACACAGCTGAGACAGTCTGGCACTGAAGGGCTTGAAGACTGCAGGGTGGCTTCGCTGACGTCTTGTTTGGCGCTTAGGGGCCGTTCTAGGTCTTTGCTGCTCCTCTGCTCTGGCAAGAGTCCCAGCGGGGCCTCAAGAGAAAGGACGTTAAGAGGCTGAGGGAGCGCCAGGCTTGTTGGGCTTTTGTTGACCTAACCCTAACCCTAGCCTTTTTAGGACCTCAAGCTTGGGGGACATCATCTCAGCCCAGAGAAAAAGCCAGAGTATATTGGAGTTTTTGCAACAAAGGACAGGTAGTCCAAAGGTCAGAAGATTATTGTTAAGTAAAACCAGATAAGCCAAGTTAAGGAACTTAGTGCCTTTCTGTGAGGAGTCTGGCCTCACTGAAGTCTTGCCTTGATCTCCACCCCAGCTCTCTGCGGCCAGTGTCCTGTGCTTTGCCGTGCTGCGTTCCCCCAGGACTCGTCGGGCTGGTTGCACTGCAGGCTTGCGGGGTGGCACGCATTTCCCCAGGCTGCACCATCAGGGGTGGCTGCAGTCACAGAAGAGTGACAGCTGAAACATCCTTCGTTGCTGATTTGGCAGGCTGCATCCTTAGTCCACGGTTTGTTCTGCTCTCTGGGGCAGGAATCCGCTGCTACTGAAGAGGCGATTCACTCACTGAGGTCTTGTTAGGTGTTTGGGAGCTTTCTGGGTTCTTGTTCCTTGCTGTTCTGGGTGGGGCAGAGTCTCAGCGGCGTCGCTTGAGAGAAGTGCTGTCTGTCCAGGTGCACCGTGGAAAAGAGGAGGTGCTAACCTTCCCTCTCTGGGCCGTCACCGTGACGTCCTTCAGCAGCAAGTCTGTGACAGGATGTTCCTCCAGTCGGCCATCATTGGCGCCCACGTTGTCCTGATGAAATAGAGGCTAAGCTCAGGAGTGACTGGATAATTCTAGAGCGTCGCCCTTTTCTCCTGAACTTCCTGATGGTGAGGAACTACCAAATGATCTTAGTATGGAAACAAAAAGACCTATCAATTGTTGGTTTCCTGGCTTGGAAGCCCCTTCCTGTGTCGAGAGAATGTTTTACCCTCTGAATGTGGGTGCAGAGAGGCGGGTTGCCCAGAAACCGGTGTTGGGTGGGAAGGGCCTGCCCTGCCCTCGTGGGTCGGGCCGGTGGTGAAGGACCAGCGCCGCCCTCACTAGGTCGGGTCCGCACCCTCTGCCCTGGCTCCCGCTTCCCCCTCGTGCCTACACTTTCCTCGCGTCATTTTCTGTTCCTTCTGGAAACTCTGTGAGCTACCCAGGGTCCTTTTAGCAGGCAGTTTTGTTTTCTTACGCCCTTCAGAGCCCATTTTTTCTTAGTCCAAATGCATAATACATGCTATATTTAAAATCTTCTCTTTTTAAAGACCCAAAGAAGTTGGTTTCAGCAAAAGGACAGGGCTTTTAAAAACAGCAGAAAATGAAAGATTTATCAGAAATTGTATGGTGGTATGTTTTCATACAGTATGGGAAATAATATGGTGGGATTTTCTTGTTTGGTATTGTTTTTTGTTTGAATCCTTAATTAGGGCTGGGTGGGTCTGATTTCTTTTTTTTTTTTCCTTTTTGGCTGAGCCCGGAGGCTCTTGGGATCTTAGTTCCTCAACTAGGGGTCAAACCCACACCTGCAGTGGAAGCGCAGAGCCCTAACCAGAGGACCGCCGGGGACTCGGATCTGTTCTGTTGAAGGAAGGACGTGGAAAACCACAAAGGACTCCACACCTTCTGAATTCTCTTGGAGACAGCCTTTTTATTTTTGTTATTTTTTTAAAAGAATATTTATTTGGCTCTACCAGGTCTTAGCTGCAGCCTACAGGATCCAGTTCCCTGACCAGGGATCAAACCCAGGTCCCCTGCCTTGGAAGCACGGGGTCCTGACCACTGGACCCCAAGGAAGTTTCAGGATGACATCTTTTAAGGATCAGCTTTGGTAACAATGAGCCGTGTAAGCTCCCAGCTGAAAGGCAGGGCCTCTTCACCTGTGAAATGACCCGCCTCCAGCTCTGGGAGGGCCAGTTCCCCGGAGGTGTGGGTTCCATGTCTGAAGGAGAGGAGTGATGGTTCAAAGAACGTGGAATAGAGTGGAACAGCCTAGCAGGCAGTCTGTGCCTTTTTTCTCTTTTGCTCTAGGTTATACTCTTTCTTGTGGAGAAGGAAATGGCAACCCACTCCAGTATTCTTGCCTAGAGCATCCCACAGACAGGGGAGCCTGGCGGCTGCAGTCCACGGGGTCGCACAGAGTTGCCACGACTCAGCACGCGCACACTTTTTCCTGAGATGTGCTAAGCAGAAAGTCACACCGCGTAGTGCTGTGGCTTTTCAGACTTGTTTCATGAAAATTTTTTAAAATGTGAATGAAAACCAGCTAGTGCGGTGAGCCCTGTGGTGCCTGTCACTCTCGCGGTTTAGCGCCCCTCCTCACTGCTCCGTGTTTTGGCTGGTTTTCAGCTCGAGTTTTGTGAAACAAACCCTGGACGTCTTATTCTTTACGTAAGGCTTTTGCATTATTATAGCTGATATAAAGCCAAAACGTAGCAATTCCTTAGTAATTAATTTCCAGTTGATGTTCACAGGTCTCCAGTTGTTCAAAAAGCATTTTTTCCAGCCAGTTTGCTCACTGTGCTCCACTGAGGTCTGAAGGTTGTCTCTGAAGGTGTCTCGGGGCCCTGTCCCCTTTGCACAGCATTCATTAGTTGGTGTCCTGGAGGACACCCCACACGGGGTTGACCTGGGGAGCTGGTGAATGGCCGTCTCTCCCTCTGTTCAGGCACTTCGCAGTGGGGTCTGGGACATTGGCATCACCTGGCCTGTTTGAGATGCAGTCTCAGGCCCCACCTGGGCCCGCAAGTCAGAGCCCACACTGCAGGCCACACAGAGACCCGAGGATCCCTGCCCCCTCCTCCAGGGCTGCAGCCACGCTGGGCTGTGGCTAGCTGGCCCCACCCACTCCAGGGTCCCCCACAGCCTCAGACCTCTGACTTCACGGCTTCCTGGTGGGTCAGTAGGTCTGTGATTCCGGTGGGCCTGGTGGGTTGATGGTTTGTTTTCTTTCTTTAGGATCTTAGTTCCCTGACCAGGGGACTAACCTGGGCCCCTCCAGCAGAAGCGTGGAGTCTTAACCACTGGGCTGCCGAGGAATTCCCTGGCCATTCCCCATCCTGTCTTCCCTGTTGTGTTTCCCGGCTGGAGCAGGCCTGCAAGATTTTCCTTCATGGACCCATTACTTACTGCAAAACACCATCTTTGCAGGAAGGTTGGATCCTTGTCTGACTGGTGATTCTATTGTCTGGATTCAGAGCAATAACTTAGACCCAGAGCAGCTTCCGATTGTGAGCGAGCGCCCTGTGTGGTGGCGACACCCCATGTGAGCTCCTCAGCGGGGACCGATGCCCGCCCCCCTGGTGGGCCGTTGGTGGGGGAGGCGGTGTGTGTCCAGGCTGGCAGAGGGGTAATGAAAGTCTGTATTTGCAGTTTTGCTGTGAACCTAAAAATGCTCTAAAGGACACAGTTGTTTGGACCTCCCTGGTGGTCCAGTGGTTAAGACTCTGTGCCCCTAGTAAAGGGCACTGGGTTCGATCCCTGGTCAGGCAACTCGAGCCTACATTCTGCAACTAAGCGTTCACACGCTGCATCAAAGCTTGAAGATCTTGCAAACCCTTTGAGACCCAGTGCAGCCAAATACATATTTTTAAAATCATTGTCATAGTCTGTGTCCTCCTTTTTCCGTTTGTAACCATTAGTTTCCCGTGCTATTACAAAACCTGTAGAAACCCATTTAGAAGTAATTAACGTGACGTCGCTGGTGTAACGTTTACTTAACGATAGCTGTGTTAACGATAGCTTCCCTGCTAAATACAGGAACGCTGAAGGAAAGCCTCACAGCTCCCGTGTCTCTGCTTCCATCCTGGCCCCACTCACAGCATCTCAGCCACTGCCCGGACATGGGCCCAGCGTCCCGCAGGTCAGGGGCTCAGCCCCACCCATCAGAAGCCAGTCACCAGAAGAGCATCCCCAAGTGGGGCACGCCTTCTGTCTGGCTTGTTGGGAGCGCATGTCCCCACCGCCGATTCAGCCTCCATCAGCTTGCCAGCAGGGCTTGCAGAGCTCACGGGAGCGTGCCTCCTGCTCCCTGGTTCCTTCTGTGGGGAGGGGTTTGGTGAAGGATACAGGCGACCTCGGGGGTCTCCTGGAGCTGGGCTGCCACATGCGGTCGCCACCCTGGACGCCCTGAACCCCTTGCTGTGGGCACCTTCTGGAGGTCTCGTCACAGAGGCCTGCTGCTGCGGAGTCGCTTCAGTCGTGTCCGACTCTGCGACCCCATAGACGGCAGCCCAGCAGGCTGCCCTGTCCCGGGATTCTCAGGCAAGAGTACCGGACTGGGCTGCCATCGCCTTCTCATCACATAGGCATGGGTAATGGTTAACTGGATCACCAGCTCCTCTTTCCTTTCAGAGGCTGGGATGAGGCTGAAAGTCCAAGCTTCTAATCATGGCTTCTAATCCATGGTGACCAGGAGCCGTCAGGAACTCCCCTAGAGTCACTGTGTGAGAACAGAGGAAAGTCTTATCATCCAGGAACTTGCAAGGGGGTTAGGAAGCGCGTCAGGAATAGGGTCAGAGACCTGGTGTTAAAAGATGCGGGGGTTTCCCTGGCGGTCCAGCAGTGAAGACTCTGATTGGCGGTGCAGGGGTCCCCAGTTTCATCCCTGGTTGGGCAACTGAGACCCACATGCCATGGAGCCTTCAGAGAGCCTGCTTGCCACAACAGAAAGGATCCCAGGTGATGCCACAACGACGTTGTTAACTAAGACCTAATGCAGCCAAATACACACATAAACCAAGGGTGCTCCCCGTGGTCTTATCAGGACATTCCAAGGGCTTCTGGAGCCTTGTACCAGGAGCCAGGGCCCGAGACTAATGATGTATACTTTCTGTTATCTCACAAATACTATGACAAATATCTTAAAGATGAGTTATCGGTTTATGATTTTCTCTGAGATTAGTTTTTCTTGCAGGTTACATTGGCCGGGCAAGAAGCAGGGGCCGTCAGCGTGTGTGCGCCTGTGTGCACGCCCCGCGACTGTGAACAGGCGGCACCGGTCATTCCTCCCTTAGCTGTCATCAAGGGTGAATCTTGTGCTCCTGTTTCTATTTCACTCAAGCTACCCACCCTTTTTGCTTGGCCCAAGAACTCCCTGGGAGGTCCCCTCGGAAGGGACCACTGCTCACAGACGTTAGGATTCCCAGCCTTGGGCCCGGTGCCACGGAGCTGCCCGGCCTGGAGCTGCGACAGGAGAATCCAGGGCCCCTGGGGCTCAGTCGGTGTGGCCCAAGGGAGACCTGGCCTGCTCCACATCCGAGGGACTGAGATCTCTCACTTCCCTTCTCCAGTTCTCCTGCCTACTTACCTCAGGGATGTTTAATTTTGGTTCATTGATAAAAGGCAAAGGACTTGTGGCTGCTAGATATGAGATTAGTGTTAACAAATAACACGTCAGAAAAAGAGCAAACCGCTTTCAACCCAAAGCTATGCTAACAAGTGGGGAGAGGGGTAGGACTCCCATCCCAAGATGCTTTAAAAATCCGCCTCTGCTTGGGGTACTTGGGTGCTCACGCCTCCTCTCTGCTTAACGCAGTGAGAACATCTCCTATACATGTTCCGGGTGCCTCTCGGAGAACTTTTTGATGGATCCCTTGAAATTTTTCAACCACAATAGGCTTCCTTTTAGACAGTTACAAAAGAGGAACTCTCCTGAAAAAGAACCAAAACTTGCTTTCTTAGAAAGCAGATTCAATCCAGCAGTTCCAGGTCATCTGCGGCAGAGAACGTGTGTGACTCCGGTCATGGCAGGTTTCCAGTTCCCTGCCCCTGGTCTCAGCGGGTGGGCCTCGAGCCTCAGCTTGTTTGAGAAACAAGATGTGGCCGCCCAGGGCCTCTTCCTAGTCACGGACGCCACAGGTCGGGAGCTGGAGTCCACGTGAAGTCACTTCTGCACTTGTAACTCCTGGCTTTAACTCACACCGGTTCTGTGAGGCCAGTCTGCATCACGGTGGCAGGAGGGCTGACTGTGGGAGAGGCTGTGGCCCCGGAACCTTGGGGAAAGCTCATGTTCCAGACAGATGCCCGCTGTCCTGAGAGCATCAGTCACTCAGTCGTGTTCGACTCTGCAACCACATGGACTGTAGCCCGCCAGGTTCCTTTGTCTATGGGATTCTCCAGGCAAGAATACGGGAGTGGGCTGTCCTGCCCTCCTCCAGGGCATCTTCCCCACCCAGGGATCAAACCAGGCTTTCCTGATTACAGGCAGATTCTTTACCATCTGAGTCACCTGGAAAGACCCTTCTGAAGGCGATGGTATCAACCAGCTGATCCAGCGCTAGCTGCTCTTAATGACAAAGGGAAAAGTTAGGACCAAGATGGAAACCTCAGGATCACAGTGATCAGGGAAGGGGAGCTTGTGCTCGTCTCAGCCCCAGCGGGATCTGAACTCCGACCGCTGCTGGTCCTGACACAGGCCTCCAGAACATCTGCACACGGTTCCAGAAGCTCAGGACAGTCATCGAATGCCTGCCCCGAGTGACCTGTGACAGCCGACCGCTCACAGACACACCCTTTCTTCTGTCAGGTCAGGTCAGTTCATTTCAGTCGTTCAGTCGTGTCTGACTCTTTGCAACCCCATGAATCACAGCACACCAGGCCTCCCTGTCCATCACCAANACTCGGTGGTCCTCCTCCCAACCCATCTGGTTCGGCCTCCAGCTCTGACCCCATTTCAGCTCCCACTCCAGACCAGCTGCTGCACACTTGCGCCCCAGGAGCGCCCCCCAGACCAGCGCCTGCACACCCGTGCCCCAGGAGCACCCGCCTCCCAGTGCCTGCACACCTGTGCCCTCCAGGAGCGCCCGCACACCTGCACCCCAGGAGCGCTCCCAGACCAGCGCCTGCACACCTGTGCCCCAGGAGTGCCCCCTAGACAAGCCCCTGCACACCCGCGCCCCAGGAGCGCCCGCCTCCCAGCGCCTGCACACCTGTGCCCCAGGAGTGCCCCCTAGATAAGCCCCTGCACACCTGCGCCCCGGAGCGCCCGCCTCCCAGCCCCTCCTGGTTCACCATCACACCAGGCTGGCTTACAGTTCTGTGCACACTGAAATATCCAGCACTGCCTTCTTTTTACTCAAATTTGCCAGTTTTTACTTAAAAGCTTTTCCCCATGTAGATTTTTAAGAATGCCATTTACCTGTTTTTTAAGAGGGATCTCGTAAGTCATTAGACTTTTTCACTCCAAGTAAGACGCGCCTCAGACTTTCTTATTCCTTACCAAGTCACTTTCCTGCTGTACTTGGGAAGCACCATGTCTTTTAAAGGGGGTTGTCTTTTTTAAAAAACATTATTTGGCTGCCTGGGGTCTCTGTTTCGGCATGTGAGCTCTCTGCTGCGGCAAGCACGATCTGGTTCTGGGCAGGGACTGAACCGGCCCCCCACGTCGGGAGTCTCAGCCTCTGGCCCCCACCAGGATGTCCCACCATGTCTGTTTTAGAGGGGACACCTTCCTTCAAGTTCTGGGGCTTTTCTGCCTGCCTTTCCCTTCTCAATCGTTTCCTCCCGTGTGTTTAAGTACAGTAAGACAGGACCAGATGCGGGGCACCGCACAGGTGAGACTGAGCCCAGGCGCCACGTCGCTATCCTGGAGGGGGCTTTAGGGGCTGAAGGGCGGGGAGCAATGTGTCCGGTGCATACCACAGCTTTATTAATGTGATTTTAAGGCCAACTGAAACTACTTTTATTCAGAGTAAGTCTACATTAAATTACAGTATCAACAATTGAGAGACATCGAACTTAAAAGTCTAAGAGGCAGAAGCTACTGGTCTCTGATGGACCATGTGTGATGACCTCACAACTGAAAATTTACAAAGAGGGAAAGAGGATACGGAAAGAGTGAGGGTTTTCATCTGGAAACCCCTGAGATGCCATATGTTAAACACGCATGTTTCAAAAAGGGAGAATCTTTTAATAATTTAGCACAAAAATCAAATGATATAAACTTGGTATATTCCAGAAAATATTGCTTTCAACACTTAACACCATGATCAAAATTCCTTTGGTAGCTTTTAATCAAAACGAAACATGCTATTATGTAAAATATAAAGTACTTTTAAATGTTCTCACAAAAGTATCTTTGTCGTGGTTCCCACATGAACCAGCGTCTACAGCGTGGCTCCCCTACACACGCGCGTGACGGCAGGGCCCACGGGGCCACCTCTGCGCCGCGTCGGTCTCAAGGCGCTGACGTGGTCACGCGGAGGACAGCCGCCACCCAGGGCCACAAAAACAGAACCAGACTTGACTGTCGCCATCGTACAAACACGGGGTTAGAAAAAGTAAAACAGCAGTCGCCCCCGGGGCTGAGAACAGGGGCTGCCAGGCGCAGCCTTAGGGCGGCAAACACACAGCGCTCCCGCTAACCCTCACAGGGAGTCTGCAAGCAGCTCAGTGGAAACGAAACGGGGACAGGGACAGGCTCGCGGCGCCACACACGCCAGAGCGACCTCCTCTCCACCGAGCGGAGGCCTCGCGAGGAGCCTCGTCCAGAAACCAGGCCTCGCAGGCTGGAACTTGGTGCAAAGGAACGCACAGAAGCCACTACGCAGGCTGCGGGATTCATCAGCTGCGACCCTGCAGGGTCTCCCTGTTCACCAGTCAGGGGCTCCTGCTCGGCGCCTAAGAGCCTGTGTGGGAGCGCACAGCGGTCCTGCAGCAACAGAAAGCAGCACGGAAGGCCCCGCGCCTGCACACACGCGCGCACACGCACACGCACGCACACACACACGCAGGACCCGGCTTCGGCACAAGGGCGCTGCTCACAAAGGAGACTGCCCACCCGCCCAGCCTCAGCCACTCGGGAGCCCTGGGAGTCCTCAGACACCTAAAGGAGCAGGAGGAAGCGCTGGGGAGACACATGGCCACCTGCGAGCCCCGGAGCCCGGAAAGCGGCCCGAGGACCGCCCTCTCTGAGCACCCCTGGGGCCCCGCGGCCCCGGGCCTGGGTGCAGCGAGGAGGGCTTCTCCCTGAAGGGCCCGGTGCCGCGGGCGCGGCGGCCTCAGGCCACGTAGTGGTACTGGTTCGGGCTGTCCTTGTCCCTCTCCATGTAGTCCCTGTCTATGAGGGACTCGATCCGCTTCTTCAGGTCTCCAGGCTGGAAAAGAAGAGGAGGGGCCCCAGTCACAGGGTGCCCAGCTCACCTTGAGCGGGTGGGTCAGGGCGCACGTCTACACACGTCTGAGCAGGACCAGAAGCTCATGAGATGACGACTCGGACAAAGCTCCCTGCCCCAAAGACGATGCCAACACCGTGCGCGATCCGCTGTCTCCCGAGCAGGCAGCTACGGGGCCCCTCAGCCTGCAGAGTGTCCTGTGGGGAGACTGCGCCCCGCGCTGTGCTTTCAGCACTGGGGGACACTACACTCACCCCGGTGCACGCCGTCCCCCATGAGGAGGAGGCCCGGCCCTCAGGGCGCAGTGCTCTGCCCGGACAGCTGCAGGCCTCGCCCTGCGGCCTCTGCGGAACATCCGGGTCTCCTGGGCAGGGGGCCCCGGCCCCTCCCACCCGCCCTGGGCCTGCGGAACCTGGGGGAACACGGCACCGCAGGCCCGTCCACGGCCTGGTCCACCCGAGCTCGACGCCACAGTCACAGAGAACCTCCCAGACGCCTGCTGGGAGCACGCAGACGCGGGCACTGGGGACACTCCCAAGGCAGAGGGCCTGGGGCTGGGGCCTTGGCGGGCGGAGAGGAGGGCGCTGCAGCCACCAAGGCACCAGGGGCGCTGCTCTCTCTCCGCACTCAGGGGGGGTCTCTGTGGCGAGCCCCCAGCGGGAGGAGGGGGCACGCTGCGCCCTCTCTGCCCTCAGAGGGGGGTCTCTGTGGCGAGTGGCCAGCGACGGCGTGGGACAGAAGGCCGACTCCAGAGGCCGTGAGGCCCGGACGCACGATGCCAAGGGTGTGCGGGCGCGGCGCTGCGACAGGCCCAGGCCGCTCACCTTGACTGGGAACTTGAGCTGATTGTACAGCTCGGAGACAAGCAGGTTGTGGCCCAGCGTCTTCCTCATCTTCATGATCCTGACGATGGCGGCGTCGATCTGGTACTGCCGGTCCTGGAACACACGCTCCGTGGTGCTGACCTGCTCCTCCACCTGCGGGAGAGGGCCGCCTGTCAGCGCCGGCGCCGCCTCTGAGGGGCTGCTGAGCTCCGGGCGGAAGGCAGGCCAGACTGCGGGGGCCCCTGTTCTGTTCTGTGGCTTTGTTCCAGTGAAACCGCTGAACTTCAGCAACAAGATCAGAGAATTTATAGGAACACTGACACAAATTAAGATGCTGTGGGCGCTGGCTTTGAAACAGAACTTAAAAAACAGGAACAAGAGACTGCCCAGCAATATGCAACCCTGACTTCTAACGAAAGTGGCAGCCTGGTAAGCTGTGGGAGAGCCCACGCACACTTTAAAACGGGGGGGTGGCTGGAATGCTTTCTTGATGCCAAGATGACTTCTAGCTGCTCAGAGAAATATTTCAGGAGAAAACTGAAACATACAGACTACTGGAACAATAGAAGTAAATGTTCTTTAAAATGCGGGTCAGGGGAAGGTCTTCCTTAAGCTGACCCTCGAGTCAGAAACTGCAGAGGAGCAGACCGCAGCTCCCACTGTGGAAGAGTCCTACTTGTGTGGGAAGAACCCTCTCAGAACAGCAGAACCACCCGCCACCAGTCCCCTCAACGTAAAGACGGCACTCCCTGCGAGTCAGAGGTGGGATGTTACAATAAACGTGCCCGGGACTCGAGACCAAGCAGTTAATTAAAGATGAAAAAGCGCCAGCAGTGACCCACGGAAGAGCAGGGGCAGGACCAGTGAAGCGCTGCGGTGCGTGGCCGAGAGCTGGACGCCAGCAGTTCCTCTTCAGGCCCATGCCCGTAGTTACGTTAAAAGATCAGCTGAGGACTGGGACGGCCGCCTGACTTGTACGAGCTCCTAAATGGCGTAAAGATGCTTGGGGACTCAAAGACAGTCGCCTAACTTGGCCATGAACCATTCCTGTGCCCCCCCCAGCAGGGAGGGCCCAGGCAGGTGGGAAGGTCAGGACCCCCAGCAGCCAGAGACTGCAGTCTGGCACGCATTCATGTCAGCAAAGCTCATGTCCTCTGACCCGGCGAGGCCAGGGTGAGGAGCTGAGACTCGAGGCAGCCAAGCCAGGAACCGAGAGCGTGAGTGCAGCTGGGCAGGGCACCTCAGCCAAAGCAAAGGGCAGGCCCGAGGCACTGCCAGGCTCTGCACAGGGGCTCCACGCTCTTGGATTCAAGTCATACAACTTGCGACTCTGCACACATAAAATCCACGTCCTGACCTGGGAAGAGGCCCAGCTTAAAAACTGTGCGTGTAAACGTCACAGGGCACGATCCCAAGAAGAAAAGTGTGTGCATGTGCAGCGGAGGAAAAAGCTGCCAACGCTAGGAGAGCCCAGCCGTGGAGCACGGAGGTGACAGGCAGGCCGCCAGGGAAGGAGGGCCCGAGCGCCCAACACCCCGTCGTCCTTCCACGTGCTCAGTCGTGAGGACGCTGGAGCAAGGCTGAGGGCACCCCGTGACAGGCGTCTCAGCCAGCCACAGGACCTCCACAGCAGCCCAAATAGCGCCCCAAGTAAAACACGGCGAGCACTTCGCTCCACGTGCTCTGAACGTGCTCCCCATGGGGCGGCACCTAGCGCCCAGGGCAGCACCCTCGGCCCGCCGCAGCTGTGGGAGCGGCTGGGAGGCCCGTGCAGTCAGAGCTGGCGCGCTCTCTGGATGGAAAGGCTTCCCGACAAGGCCATGGTGCCCGTCTGCTGGACCACGGCCCTGAGGGGCAAGGGCTCCTGCGGCAGGGTGCCTGAGGGCAGCGGCCTGGAGCCGGCCTGGACCCGCGGCCCTGGGGAGCCTGATCAAAGGCACAGATCAAAGGCACAGACGCTCGGCCTAAACACAGAGCCCGAGGCGAGGCTGAGACAATGGCAGGGGGTGGGCACAGGACAGGCCACCAGGCTTGGAATGAGGCGCTCCCTACGAGGACAGAAGGTGGGCTACAAAGACCTCAACAGGACACGTTTGTGCACGCGGGAAGCTAACTGCTAGACACGTGTCCTTCTGAGTTTCACTCCCAAGTATAAACGTGGTAATAGCCACGTAAAGCGTCTCAGACACAAGTGTGTAACGAGGGCCGAGAAGTTCCTGCAGACCTATGGTCCCCTGAGAGCGGGACAGTGGAGGAAGCGGGTACGCACCGTCTCCTTCATCTGAATCTGGTTGATCTTTATGCGAAACAGCTTGTGCTTGAACTCCGCGTTGAAGAGGAACTTGTCTCCGTCCTCCACCTCCTTCCCTTTGGGGCTCTTGAGGAGGACGCGCGCTTTGCCGCAGGCCAGCGACTGCAGCGTCCTCCGCAGCTCACTGTCCTCGATGCCTGTGGCCAGCCTGATGTCCTCGAAGCCGAAGCCGTCCCCTTCGTTGAACATGAGCAGCACCAGCGTCTGGAACAGGGACACCTGGAACTCCTTCTTCCCCTGAAAGAGCAGGAGCCGTGCAAGTGGGTCTGCCAGCCCGGGACGGCCGACGAGCCCGGGACGGCCGACACAGCCCGGGACGGCCGACGAGCCTGGGACGGCCGACGAGCCCGGGACGGCCGACGAGCCCGCGGATGCCCAACCAGCCCGCGTGCCACGTGCTGAGACGGTACTGACTAGTCAGCAGGAGAGAAGACGCCCTGACAAGCCTGCGTGCAGCATGCTGAGACACTCCTAACTAGACATCAGGTGAGAATACATCATTAATCTCATTGATTAAAATATTAGCCCTTCGACCACTTCATTTTACTGACTTTGAAAAGCCAGTGTTGAGTTACACTGAATAATCTGTTCCTTTCTTTCTTAGCTACCAAAGTCTAATGGCAATTCAAAAACATTCTTTTCAAAAACGTGCTTCAAAACCATAAAAAGCGACAGACACAGGACTTGCCTCCTTGAACTCGGCTTTCAGCACCGCGTGGCCCAGCGTCGTCTGCCACTGGAGCTTCCGCCCGCTGTGCTTCCCCAGGTAGAACGTCTTGAACACTTCCTGTAGCTTGATCATCTGTCAGCAGAGACGACGAGCGTGACTGCTGAGCACGGTCCCTCGGACACAGCCGACGGCTCAGTGTCCCAGCTCCTGAGCCACCGCTGGGCCCCACGAGGCCTGCTCCATGTCCTGACAGCAGCCCACCCGCACATGGCCCCACGCTGCCGTCATTTTAACAGCTCCTTCCAGGGAGCCCTGCAGGCTCCCTCGGCCCCCCTGCAGGCTCCCTCGGCCCCCCTGCAGCCTCTGCGCCCAGGAGCGCCCGTGGTCCGCCTGGTCAGAGCCCGAGCTCTTGGTGGACAACCCTCACCACGCCCCTCCTCTCCCACGGGAGGCCCTGGGCTCTGGCCCATCCTGCCATCCCTCCACGCCTGGCCAGTCCTGCAGCGCCCACATGCGCGGGCACACCCCGGGCGGATGGGGAGGAGACGAGTGCCAACCACCAGGCACAGACGGGGCGTGGAGATTTTCCAGGATGGAGTGTCAGCTTGCAGGGTCACACCAGCCCCGGGAGCGTGAGAGCGCCGGGCAGAGTGTGGGGAGGGGTGCAGAGCCGTCCCATCGCGTGGGGAGATGTAGGAGGGGGCACTGAGTCTGGGACAGCCGTGACGGTCCCGGGGTTGGGGGACTGGAGACACAGGCTGGAGGCTGAGAGGGACGGAGCTGGGGCTTCCAGGGAACACATGCATTCGGGGTCCGGGCGAGAGGAAAAGGAGGAGAGGACGTGACAGAGACAGACGGGGGCCAGAAACGGGGGACTCCAGGAGACTCTGCCCTGGGAACAGGAAGGGCGGATCCCGGCAGCAGCACCTAAGCCTGGCGCCCGGGCCCCGGGCCCAGCTGTGCGCCCTGGAGGCCCCGGGCCCAGCTGTGCGCCCTGGAGGCCCTGGGCCCACACCAGCAGGCACACGCCATCCCCCCACAAAGGGCCTGTGTCAGCCACACACGCTGTCCCTGCCCTCTCAGGCCCTGGCTCTGGTATGTAGGGCCGGAGCACCAGCCAGCCAAGGAAGCCCAAGGCTCCCACACAGGAGCTTTTTAAACCAGCGTCTTCGTGACAGGCAGCCGGCAGACAGACACAAGGAGCGTCCACCGTGAACACTGCTCCCAGAGGAGACGCGGATGGCCAGGGCTTCAGTGAGCGTGTGATTCCACTGCCCGAGGTGCGTGGGGCCCTGGAGCGCCAGTGTGCGGGGCCAGGCTGCCGGCGCGCGTGCTCACCTCTGGGGTCAGGTGCACCTCCACGGGCGTGTACGTCGGCCAGTAGCCCATGGTCAGGATGTTCACGGTCAGGTCTATGGAGCCCGGGTCACTCTGGTTCTGCATGTACTGTAAGCACAGGAAGCCAGGTCAGATGGCCACTCTAGAACAGCGCCCAGAAGAGCTGGCCTGCGGAAACCGACGGACTCTGTTTCCAAGCGGCAGCTCACCTTACGTTTCGTTTGTTCGAAAACCTGGAGCATAGCCCACTGAGCCACACACCCTGGTCCCACGCCACTGGGGACGTCTTTCTTCAGTTTTGTCCCAGATACGGGTCATTAAACTCACTTAAGCCAGAATTTCAAGTGCACTTTTAGGAATTACTTTTCTTTTCTTTTTTTGCAACTGCGCCACATAGCTGGCAGGACCCTAGTTCCCAGACCAAGGACTGAGTCTGAGCCCTTGGCAGCGGAAGCCTGGGGTCCTAACAAATGCACCGACAGGGAATCCCCAGGGGTTATGTTTCTTCTTCATTCTGAAGTGTTTTGAACACGTGAAACATCAACAGTGTAATTTTTAAAGACAAGGATTTTACATAGTTCACACACTTATGCATATAATCATTTCACAGAATTTAAATAGCGTGTTTTTTAAAAAGCAGTTTCACTTGACTACAACTTGCCTGCTTGAAATGAACCATGATGTCCTTGGAGAGCTCCATGTCCTTGAACATGCCCTCGAGCTTGCTGGTGAACGCAGCCCCGCACTCTGGACAAAGCGGATGGCAGGTGAGCATCAGGCAGGCTGTGCGGGGCGCCCACCCACCCCAGGCGCTTACCATGCTTCAGCTTCGAGAGCATAGATTTTTCAGCGTCGACGGAGGCACTTTTTCCAACCAGGAGTCTTTTTGCTAAATCTTTTTTGTAAAATGCTTCAAACACATCTTTACCTGTTTATAAGCAAGCAAGAGCCACGTAAGACATTTAACAGCTGCCGTGAAAACGTGCGCCTCAGCGGCTGACTCGGCCCAAGAGGTGCCCACTCGCGTGTGTGAGCCAGCTCTTCCCACTGAACCCTCACGAACGCCCTCGCTCCGCGCACAGCAGCCACCGCTGCGGCCCTGTGCCGGCCGGGCGCCGCGGGCACAGGCCGGGGGCCCAGCTCACCGTGGATGAACCGGAACAGGATCATGACCTTGTCCAGCATCCTCTCCAGCTCCTCGTCCGTCGCCTCCTTGTTCCCTGCTCTCAGCTTCGAGTCTACGTGCTTTGCTGTGAGAGATGAAGTCGTTTGAGATACGAGCATTCGCCATACAATGCATGCTCTAAATGCAGAAAGGAAGGTCTTTAGCTTCTCCAAGAAAAAACTGAACATCACAGTGGAACCTTCCCCAAATGACACATTATGATGCAACAAAAAGGCAAACACCTGATGCTCCAAGATCTGAGCTTTCCAGGCACCTGAGAACACACCCCGCAGTCCCACACCGGAGCCTCCTGGCACACGACTGCTCCAGAAACCGGAGCAGCCCGCCAGCAGGATGTGCGGAGACAAGCGGGCAAGGCTTCCTGAAGCGGAAGCACTCCCCTCAGGGCCGACCCCGCAGGGAGAGTGGCTCTGCCTGCCCTCCTGCTTTTGAGACGCACAGGCCGCCTCGACCTGCCCAAAGGAAGGGAGAATCCAAGCTCCTGAGAGTCCGAATGTGTCTTTAGAGAAACCACAGTCTATAAAGCGGCAGAAAGGCCAAATCAAACAGGTGCATTTGAATGTCTCCGCCGGTTCGCTCTTCTTAGCTCTTCCCCTTATTGTTCTGAACATCGCAAACGCACACACTTGTATTGTGATCTCCACTTTCCCACCAGGCACCTTCAACAGCCCACATCGGAGCTCAGCCCTATACCACTGCCTCCTACCTCCCTGCCCGCCGCCTCTGGACAATTCCAAAAAACCTGCCTCACTGAAGAGACTCTGAATCCTGAGTATATTTTGATGTTATCATGAAATAAGTATACAAAGGGGTCATTTAAAAGAGTGCCAATCAATAGCACCACATTTAACACTGCCTGGAGGATACAAGGTCGAGCCTGAACACCCAGCTCCTGTCAGGCGCTGTCGAGAGGTCAACAGTTACCCTCCCAACATTCCTACAGGACAAACCCAGGCCAGCTTCTGGGCAGGAAGAGCTCGGGGCCGGGGCCACGCAGGCGAGGAGAAATCTGCTCGGCACAGGACGTCAGGCTCCATCTCGTCACAAAACCACCACCACACGCTCCCAATGGAACACCATGTGCTCACATACAGATCAGCACACAGAAGCGCACGCTGGTGTCTATGGTTTCCGGAAAGGCTGTCCTCTCCAGGCGCGCCCGTCCTCCCCGGGAAGCGCGTGCTCCGGGGGAAGCCTGTGCTCCGGGGGAAGCCTGTGCGTGAGCCGTGCTCCCTACCGATCAGCTCCGCAGGCTTGTTGGGCCGCTTGTTGATGAACGTCTCGAAGGACTCCTTCATCAGGTTGATGAACTTCTCGCTCCGCTGGAAGCACACGTCGATCACGTGGTCCACTCGGTCCTTGAAGTCCAGCAGGTCCTGCACCATGTCCTTGTCCTTCTCAGGGTTGATGACGATCGTTGTCCCAAAAGTCTGCAAAACACACCAGGTCAGCAACAGGGCCCTGATGCCACAGTTCTCCTGCTATCAAAAGATCACGATGGCTTCACAACTTAATCATTTCCAATATTAAATGCTGAATCACTCCAGAAGTTTCACAAATCTAGTCCACATTCTAAAAATTAAGTGGGTATGCAACTCACCTTTAGGGTTACAATTCTGCTTCTGGAAGAGCTTTTACTTATAAATCCCTCAAACAGAAATTAATCCTCTTAACCTTCTACACCTATTGGGATTTCCTAACAATAGTTCTTTCTCTTTCACTGCTAACTGTGGTTTAGACTCTGGTTTTTAGCCTGCATTTTTATTTAAGAAATGCTATTTAAACAGGACTACAAGTCTGTATGACAATAACAGTTGGCTATTTGACGACACAAACTACTAGCTTTCGCAGGACACACAAGGAGCTCCAGTCAGAGGTGCGTGTGGGGGCAGACTGCCGGCGGGAAGGCTCAGGTGAAGCGGCAGAGAGGCTTCGGGAGAGGGGCCTGGCGCAGCCTGCAGGGGTGGGGAGCAGTGTCACGGCTCATCCTCAGCGGACACTCGGGACAGGCTCACGACCCAACGTCTCCTGCCCAGACTGGGCGCCGCGGAGCTGCCCTCCCGTGTCAGGACCTGTGCCGTTCTCTCAGAACCCCTGGGCGGCAGAACCCTCGACCCCCACGGCCTTTCCTGGCATAAAGCCAGTGCTAACCCGGCCTGAGTCGCTGACGCCTCTCAGCTCCACACAGCTGGGGGTGCGTATGCGGGTAACAAGCTTTCCACGCGAGGCCTGACTGTTCCCTTCATCTTTCCTACTGAGCTGGTCTTCTTCCTGATGGCTACAGACCCGTGTGCAGCAAGAAGCGTCAACGTGTGCCTCGTGCACTCAGCCTTGTCCCCGACGCTGACACACGGGCCCCAGCTGAGCGGCAGCACCACCAGGACCACGGCCCCGGCACAGCTCGCGCCTGCTCTCCAGACGGGCCACACGCTCACCTACACCTCGCTGGGCGTGCACCGCCCAAGCCCAGCACCACACAGACCCTGCTGCCTTTCTGTAACCGAAACACGCATAAACCCTGGGTTTCCAGGAAACAAGGCTGCATACACCCCACCCAGACATACCAAACTGTAACAGTTCCCACCAGGCAAGCATGAAACCACGTTTCAACAGGAGATTCACAAAGGCAACTTTTGGAAATCACAACTACAGAGCTCCGCTAGTACTTATGCTGACAACAAACGGCCAAGCCGCGCTTGCGCAGGCGGCCCCGCCCGCCCAGGGCCCCACGCGCCTTGATGTAGTCGCTCCAGTGCTGTAGCAGCGCCTGCTGGCCGCCCCGCACGCGGCTGAACAGCTGGTACATCTGCGTGAGGTCCGGCACTCGGTTCTCGTCCAGCAGGTGGTCCAGCCCTGAAACCACACGGCAGTGCTGGGTCTGGCGGCAGGGGGACGGGGACGGCCAGGTCTGCTCGCTCCCCGGGACCAGCGCGCAGGCAGGAGGTAGCCCTCGGGCCCGTCGGTGGCCGCCACACGCCCACGCCCGTGGTCAGCCCAGGCCTGAGCACAGCGAGGCTGTCTGCCGCCAGAGGCTGGGCTCTTTCAGCCCCAACAGGACTTCCGTGACTTTAGCCCGAACCTCCCGTGCTCCCTGCCCACCCCTTCAGCACAGCTGGTCACCCAGGCCCCCACGGGCTGAGGGCCACCACCCTCGTGTGCTACAGCAAGCGGCCCACGCTGTCACAGCGCTGCTCCAGCCCCTTACTGAGTGCAGGGCGAGCGGTCAGAGTGTGCACGAGGTGGGAGGCCTACCTTTCTGCAGGATTGCTGTTAGGTGTTCTCCCAAGAGCTGCTTCTCCACACAGGCGATCAGCGGTTTCCTGGGGGGGGTGGGCAGGGACACAAGGAGCCCATCACCAGGAGGGACGGGACCGCGCTGGCGCTGACCCGGCCTCGGGCCGCTGAGTCCAGGGCGAAGGGCAGCAGCGGATGGGGCGCCCGCACACAGAGGGGCTGCTGGCGGCCCTCGCACCCCAGCCGGCTGAGCTCCAGTCCCTGGACTCCTGGACCGCTGCCCTCAGTCCTGCCCCACTGGGTCCCACAGAGCCCCTGCCGCCCCAGCTGCCCCTCTGCTCTCACTTCCACCTGCGTCCTCCCAGGATCACACATCGAAACCCGACTCCTTGCAGAGGCTGGGAGGGTTGCACGCAGCACAGAACCTGGCAGTCTGGAGGCGGGCATGGGGGGCTGTCCTCACACAAGGGACATGGCGCCCTTCCGGGTCCAGGCCTCTGCTCGCTGGGCTCTGTCCTCAGAGATCAGAGCCCTTCTGCGCTCCCAGGACTCACTAACTCTGGGCCCACTCGAGGGACTTCTCCACTTCACCTCACGTGGCCCTCGTGGCAGCCCCAGACGGACAGAGCCACCTGGGCTCCAGGCACCGAGGGCTCAACTTCGAGCTGTGCCGACGCCCTGGGGAGGGGGCGTGCATCCCAGGACTCATTTACTGACCTCCTGCATCTGCTTCCTCTGAAAATCACCTTTCACCCTGTGACCTGTGAGCCATCTGACACTGCAGAAGCCACCTCAGTGCTCCTCAAAACCCAGGGAACCACCCCTCTCTACAGGCCTCTGCTCAGCCTGCGGCCACCTCTCAGTGAGACGGGAGGTGTGGGGCGCTCACGCAGCCCCTGCACCCAGGGGTGCGTGAGCCTGCGGGAGGGCTGCAGGAGCAGCTGCGGGGCCTAGCACCAGGGGCTGCAGGCTGGGGCGTCCCACCAGACACAGTCCTCTGCCTCGCTGCACCCCAGCCCCCGCGGCCCCACAGTGCCTCCAGCCCCACGTCGGGGCAGCCCGCCTCTGCTCCAGCCCTCTGCCCCGCCGAGCTGTCACACTGCCCCCTCCTGTCACCGCTACCCCCACCCCGAGCCACCACAACCCGCAGTTCAGCACTTTCCCTCCTAGAAACATCTCTTTTCTACCTCCCGCATTTCTGCTCTGACCTTCCCCACTTGAATAAACACTATGTGCCTGACACAGACACTCAAAAAGCCTTCCCTTGAACTTCTCCCTAGATACTCATCGATTTAGAGAGAATCACAGCCCCATCAGTACATCAGATGTCCCCCCAAAGTTGACAACCAAAACTGCCTACGTTCAGTGAGACCCCATTAACGTTTCGGACAGACTCACAACATAAATTAAAAATGGTAAAAAGACACCAAGTATCTCTGTCCGAATCACTCCTCTGGACAGGAACTCAAGACGGGCAACTTGGTCAGTGTGACTCACGACTGCTGAATAATCAGAAGTAATAAGCCAACTGCTTGAGGACCAGAAATGCGTCCAGGGTCAGAGAGCGGTAAGCGAGTCCCAGTGTCAGGGAGTGGAGGGGACATCGTCCCCAGGAGGCCCCCAGATGGAGCCCCGAGCTGTACTCACTGTGTGCTGTGATCTAGGTATGTGATCACGCGGTCCGCCTCCTCCTCCAGGCGCTTACTCACATGGTCAAGATACTCTGGAACCTTCCAGAAAGAACATTGAAACACATCAGCAACAAAACACATTCTTCACGTGACCCAGGACGTTCAAATATTGCTTTAGTGAAAGAAAAAGCAGGATTGCGCGCAAGCCAAACTGGGACACCGACTGACGGGAGTGGGGAAGGCACGCGGGGCCCGGGTCAGGCCACAGCACCCCGTCCACGCACCCCTACCCGTCACGGCACCCCGTCCACCGGCCACGGCACCCCGTCCACGCACCCCTACCCGTCACGGCACCCCGTCTACCGTCCACGGCACCCCGTCCACGCACCCCTACCCATCACAGCACCCCATCCATCGGCCATGGCACCCCATCCACCGGCCACGGCACCCTGTCCACGCACCCCTACCTGTCACGGCACCCCGTTCACCGGCCACAGCACCCCGTCCACCGGCCATGGCACCCCATCCACGCACCTCTACCCATCACGGCACTCTGCCCACCAGCCACGCACCCCTACCCGTCACAGCACCCCGTCCACGCACCCCTACCCATCATGGCACCCCGTCCACGCACCCTTACCCGTTACGGCACCCTGTCCACGCACCCCTACCCGTCACAGCACCCCGTCCACACACCCCTACCCATCATGGCACCCCGTCCACGGCATGCTGTCCACCGTCCACGGCACCCCATCCACACAGGGTGTGGCTGGCGAGCACCAGCCACACGCTCTCTCCAGAGGCCCCAGGGTAGTTGCAGGGATCCCAAACTACACTCCGAGTTTCCGGGGGTGAAGGGCACCCATGCTGCCCCCTGCCTGCACAGCAGGGGCCCTGGCCTGGGGCTGTGGCCTGGCCGCCCTCTGACGTGAACTGCCCCACGCCCATGCTGGTCCCAGGGCTTCCTTTTGGGCTGGGCTCTAAGACCGGAGAAACCGGCTAGAGAGGTTTAGGGGTTTGATCACCGTCACCCAGTATACCCCTGGCTTTTAGGGTCATTGTTTTCACTGTCTCACATGGGTGAAAATTCTTAACACGTCGGGTCTATCTTTCATAGACAAGCATTCTCTTTAGAGAACTCCCTGGCGACCCAATGGCTCAGACTCCAGGCTCCCAGTGCAGGGACATGGTTCAGTCCTTGGTCTACAACTAAGATCCTGCAAACGGCTCAGCGCAGGCACCCCTCCCCACAACACACACACACACACACACACACACACACANAGCGCAGGCGCCCCTCCCCGCAACACACACACACACACTAAGATCCCGCAAACGGCTCAGCGCGGGCGCCCCTCCCCGCAACACACACACACACACACACACAGATCCCGCAAATGGCTCAGCGCGGGTGCCCCTCCCCGCAACACACACACACACACACACACACACACAGATCCCGCAAATGGCTCAGCACGGGCACCCCTCCCCTCAACACACACACAATTCTCTTTTATCATACTGTTTCAGCTTGAGCTCCTTTATGTAAATCAGAAGCTGCTTTTCTGGCTTTTTTAATGAGGGGACAGCAATGGAAAAGTTTCTAAAATGGGGGGAAAATTAAACCCTCAAAATACTAAGAAAGAATCTCACTATCGGGAAATGAAACTAGACTGTAGCTTTCGAAGACTTTCAGGAGAATGTCTGCCTGAGTGACAAGACAGACGCTTAGAAATCACACTTGGATACGCATCTATGAAAACGAAGTCAGGCACTCCAGAAGCGCCTTGGCGACTCACCTCTCTCTCTTGCATTAACCTTTGGCCTTCTGCAGCATACAAACAATTCGTTTCTTCCAAAAATTTCAGTTCAAATGAGTCTTTATATACCTAAAAAATGAGCAGAGTTACTGGCCAATCATAGCAAAGCAGACTCTCATCCTGAAGGCTGACCCCACCGCGAGGGCAGCCCCCTTCTCGCCCTGGGTGCAGAGGGAGAACACTCCCACACTTTCAGCGACCGAGGTCCGACCCGCCTGTGGGCGGCGGGCGGCCGGGCCCACCTGGAGGTCGGACAGCATGCCCAGCAGGCTCCGCAGCAGGCTCCGGTCCACCGCCTCGCCGCTCCGCTCCCGCTCGATCAGCAGCAGGATGCCGTCGATGGTTTTTGTCTGGACCGATTTGTCGCTGATGATGTGGTTTCTGAACAGCTCTAAGCCCATGTCCCTGCAGAAGCGGAAACACGAGACACGCCAGGTTCACTTCCCAGACTTGGGTGACACTCCAGACACACTTGCTAACTCGCTAGTGCACGTGTCAACCTTTTTCTTTTCTAATTGTCCTCTTGACAGCCTGGCACGCCTCGTGCTTCCTCCCTCATCCAGGCGGCCTGTTTCCTGCGTGAGCCAGTGGGTCCCCCTCCCTGCTCGGGGCCCCAGGGTCTCCTGTCTTCAGTGTCCCCCGAGCCCGTGCTCTGGCTGCTGCGTCCGTCTGCGTCACAGGACCGCAGAATGAGGGTGCACATCAGAGCCCGCCACCCAAGGACTCAGGAGGAAGCTCAGCCGTGGCTGCAGGCACCCTCTTCTGGAAGCTGAGCTCTCGGCTCGGGCTCCAGCAGCTCCCACTCAGCCAGCAGGACACACCCTCACCCCCTCTGCCCTCCACCGCCCACAAGCCGCGTGTCCTGGGCACAGCACCCAAATCAGGAGTGACTGTCCGTGTGGATGAAGGCCAGGAGGGCTGCGCGTGAGCCGGGGCAGGCTCCTGCACAGGCTGAGTTGCTCGGGCTGCGGCCAGGAGGCAGCAAGCGGGGACCTGGGCGACGGGGGTGCAGGGTCTCGGCTCACACGGCCCCCCAAAGGCCCCGCGTGCAGAGCAGGGGGAAGCCGGGCCCCCACGCTCGGCCCCCCCAGAGCAGAGTGAGTGGTGGAGACTCTGAGCCTGCCGGGCTCGTCCCGGGACTCCATTGCCCGCAGGAGAACACGTGGGACCGCCAGCCGCCCCCTCGGCGGCCACCCCTCAGAGACAGATGCCCTGGGCTGAGGTCCACTGAGGGGCCCGGTGGGCGCAGAGCACGGACAGACAGTCAGGCACGCACAGCAGCCGCAGCGCAGACACTCACCAGATGGAGGGCAGCGTGGAGTTCTGCAGCACGTACGTGCGGTCCAGGAACAGGAAGATGCTGCGGATCATGATCTGGGGGCAGAGGGCCAGGTCAGCCCACCCCAGGCCTGAGCGGCTATGCTGCTGCCTCACATCTAACACAGCTGCCTCACCAAAACCCTCAGGACTGATGTCCCTGAATCTAACTGTTCCCCTTGGTGTTGGCTTTTCCTCTTTCATTCAGAAAATCTGACGAAGGATTTCACAGCCCTCGGCCTCCGAGACGTGTGTGACCTCAGTCTCTTCCTCACGGACGTGCTCAGCGTCCTTAGCCTTGGCTTAAGCATTCCTTCCTGGCATGTGGGCACGTGACCCTCAACTGGCTCTGCAGGCTCAGGGGGTGTGGGGGCCCAGGACTCTCCTCTCAGGGAGCTCCCCAGACTGTCCAGGAGCTCTGCTCACACAAGCACAGAACCCTCCTGACGGACACTCGCCTGTTTCTATCGCTCATGCGTTGCTGGGCCCGGAAGAGAGCCTCTTGCTGGCGCCACTTACCTCCGTTAGGAAACAAAAGCCCTCGCCCCACTCGGGAGAGCTACTGACCTGCCTTTGCTCCCCCTCACCCAACACTTCGCCAGGCCACCCTGAAAACTCACACACATAAAGCCAAATTAGAATCACCATGGCCACTAAGTCTAAGCCTGGCTGTCCATGGGTACCAGGAAGCCCTGGGATTCGGGCTTGATTCTCAGGCACAAACTGAGATCAAGGAAAACTTCAGAGGCTCACCAGGAGTCAGAGGCCCAGGGCTACCTGTGTGTGTGGTCTGAAGGCCCTGAACAGGACAGACCCCCAGCCCTCCTCGTGCACCGAGGCCGGCCCAGGGAGGAGGCGCCCGGGCCACCGGCATCGCGGAGGCCGTCGGCCAGCTCACCATCTGTCTGCAGTGATCCTGCCAGCATGTGTTAATCTTCTTGAGAAACAACACGCTGTCTAGTGAGTCTGTGGAGGCCTGCTAAGGAAAGCTTCAGAAACACAGGCTGATTTACTGCAGTTTTCACCCCTTAATTTCAGCTCTCTTCACCACAGACTACCACACACTACTCAGTGCTCCGAGTACTGAGACGCACAAGCGCAGCCTCTGAGCCCCCACACGCCCTGCGAGCTGTGATGCCCCTGCCTCACCCCTTCGCGCCCGCCCTGTGCCCTTCCCTCCCCTGCCCGGGTCCGGCCCCAGAGGGAGGAAGTGGGCCTGCTGCCAACAGCAAAGGCCCAGGATGGTTTCAGGCAGCGAGGCCCTGAGCTGCAAACCACTGGGCCCACCTGCACGCTGCGAGTGGACAGGCAAGGGTTGCTTCATGTGGCCAAGTTTGTGGCAACCGGTTATAAACCACAGAAAACCAACAAGAGTTTTAAGAACAAGAGTAAAGAATAGTAGGACTCAAACTTTAAGATATTTTTCGGAACGTCTCCTAAATGCTTAAAGCCCCTCTTAGGAGACGGACACTCTCACTGTAATCAGATCAGCAGAGAAGTTTAAAGGTAAAAAAATTTCACTTAAAAAAAATATGTTTTGTTGGGTTGTATGATACAAATGTAAGGTTTTGTTTCCATAAATAAAAGAGAATTTTAAAAGTTTTTGTTTAAATATTAAGGATATTCATTCATTCTTCATTAGTGTTTAGTTTCAAAATATTTAGGTAGTGAGTAGGAATCGCCTAAATAAAAAAAGGATATTCTCTGAACTGAAGGATCTGTGCCTGGACGTGGCCTTCACAGGCCTGGCGCAGTTGCTGGTAGAGTGTTGGGGACACTTTGTGGGAACAGAGGTTTTCAACAGCCTGAAGACAAAAGGAATACGAGTTATTCACTATGAGTGGCAAACTTGTTCTTTAAGAAAGTGTATTTGTGCAAACAGCTGCAATCGCAACAGAAAGGTGCCCCTTCACCACGTGCACAGGCTACGCCAGCAGTGAGACAGGGCCACACTGCTGGAGCACCGGAGACCCGCAGAGTGGTCCACAGCAGCAGGGGCCCAGAGCACGGACGCGACGGCGTCCCGATGCCCATCCGAGGACAGGGGCCCCGAGGGGGCACGCCCCAGGCTGGGCTTCTCCAGACCCGCCCACGCTCCCTGCTTAGCAGCCTCTGATCTTGGCTGGACTCCACTCACACGAGGACCAAAATGGGCCTGAGCCCACGGGCCCTTGTCTGCGGCGGGGCTGCAGGGAGGAGTGAGCCGACCCCAAGGATCACAATGTGAAACCAGGCCTGGAAACACCTGCTCCGGACCCTGAGACCACCCCACGACAGGGGAGGGGACAGGAGATCCAGGTCCTTTCAGGCTCACGAGTGGGTGACGGTCCAAAAGGAGCTCAAGGACCAAGGTCCCAAGTGTGGGGTGACTCGTAAACTTCTCTTAATGAAGAAACAAGTGTTTGTGGCGGAAACAATTTTCATAAAATATTATCGATCCACGTCAAAGAAGTAATGCGTGTATACCCTTTCCAGTTTCAATACAACTTTCTCTCAAATCTCACGCACAGAATCAGCACCTGATCCACCCAAACGTGAGACACCAGAGAGAGATGCAGGGTTCCTGCCGCCTATTTCCGAGCAGCTCTAACAAGCAGGCGGGGTAACAGGACGGACACGTCTTAGGTCTTCACTCAAATATGAGGGCAGGTTAGCTTTTACAGTGATGAAGAAAACAATCACGAGAAGAAACACATAATACACAAAACACATGCATACTCATGGGGTTCTGAAGAGAACGTGGAACAACGGGGACAATTAAGAGAACAAGAATTCCTTTTCCCTACCNACTCAAATATGAGGGCAGGTTAGCTTTTACAGTGATGAAGAAAACAATCACGAGAAGAAACACATAATACACAAAACACATGCATACTCATGGGGTTCTGAAGAGAACGTGGAACAACGGGGACAATTAAGAGAACAAGAATTCCTTTTCCCTACCTGCGGTGCGCTACTGAGAACAAGGTTCCCAGCCACGTTTTCTTTCTAGCCCTTTCTCAAACTTAATGGCTTTATAATTCAGTCCAAGATCTACTTTTCCCTCTTAAAAAAAGGGGGTATAATGTCCTAACAAAGACTTTTGTTCCAGTAGTTAGTCACTACAAATATAATTACTACAAATTAAGTTTTTACTGTAAGACATGAAGAAAACGTATTTCCTTTGGTAAAAACCAAGGTAAGCTCAGTGGTGTGCGTCCTTCAAGGAAGAGCATCTTATCAGAGGCATTTTCTGAATGCTCCAATTCCTGAAGCAGCCGTCCGTCCGTGTCCTCAAAGCGACCTTTTCCGGGCTTTGAGCTTTTTGCTGAATTCTGTAACCTGCTCCCCCTCGTAGGTGCCCTGTTGGGCATGTGCTTACTATTTACACGAGGTCCACTGAGACTGTTTTTAACTTGGAATCTGGAGCCCGAGCCGAGCCCAGCCCGGGGCGCTGGGCGGGGCGCCGCTGCCTCTGCTGAGTCACTGCTGGCGTCTCCGTGTTACAGGCGCCCTGTCACCTGCTCTCCCCCGCGGAGGGGGGGAGGGGGGCGGCGGCGGGGCAGGGACGCTGCAGGCCCTTCTCCCCAGAACTAGTTCGGGAGGTTTGGTCACACTTGGTGATCTAGAAATCCCTCTCTGGGTGCACGAAGCCCCTCGCGGGGCCGTGTGGGCAGCACCGGGGCCTATGGGACGCAGCGCCCAGAGAGGGCGAGCCGGACCCGGGTCCCACCAGCACCAGACCGAAGGGTTTTCCTCCGCCAGCTCGGCAGCCTGTCAATCTCCCAGCCCCGCCTCCCTCCCCACAGGGCCACACCCGCTCTGCACACGCTTATCTGTGTCAGGACAGACGTCCCGGCAAACACTGACCCTGAGAGCGCGCCTCCCACGTACAGGAGCAGCCGTGTGGGGGAAAAGTGAAAACCAAACTCCGGCCTCCCGGCCCGGGGGAGGCCGCGCCCCCAACCACTCCACAGACGGAGCGGCAGGGGAGGCGGCGCCCCCGACCACTCCACGGACAGATCTGCCCTCGGGCTTGGGGGCTTGGGCTCAGCCTCAGCCTCAGGGGCGAGCTGCCTCCCCCAGCCGCCCCGCCCCGCCCAGCCGAGTGGGTGCCAGGCGTGTCTGAATGCGGCAAGCCCACCGCACAGGAGGAGCCCCCACCAGGATGCTGTCTCCCCAGGTTCCCGCCCACGAGAAACCAGTGAAGAGCAGCACAAAAATGGGCCTGCGTATGGGGCGAAGGATAGGAGGCCCAGGAGACTCCAAGGGGACAGGACGCCCAGCCCCAGCCCCAGCCCCAGCCCCAAGTCGAGATGTGATTCCCCATACAGAGGGCGACTTCCAGGAGCGACCAAGTTGCTGAGTCAGAGAGTCCTTGCGGTTAAGCCTAAGCTATCTGAACTTGAATGCCGCGTTTCTGAGTAACTCGCGCACTGAGTTCACCCTTGGTTACTTTACACTCTCCAACAGGCCGTCAGGTAGTGTCCGCCCGTGTCCCACTTTCTGGGCTCCCTTGCTCTCCCGAACCCACCCTGTGGAGCCCACCCCTCTCTCCTTCCCCAGGCTCAGTAGGCACCGGGGTCACGGGGAGTTACCCCAGGACTCGGCACCAGCCGTGCAGCTTTGCTCAAGTGCACGTTCCCTGTGGCAGGTTTCAGTCTGAGCATCAAAACCAGCCTGAAATCCACACAGATCAGACTCCAGGCTGCAGGGGGGAGGGGGGATGAGCGGGGCGCCCTGGGAGCTGGTGGTCGGCAGATGCAAACTCTTCCACTTAGGACGGGTGAGCAACAAGGGCCGCTGTGGAGCACAGGGAGCCACAGCCGACCTCCCGGGACAGAGCACAGGTGGAAAAGCATCAAGAATACATGTGTTATACGTGCGTGTGTATAAACATACGTACATAAGGTAAGAACGTGTGTGTGAAACTGCCTCGCTACGCTGTACTGCAGAGACGGGCACAGCACTTAAGTCAGCAATACTTCAATTTTTCTAAAAGTCAAAAGCAAAACAAAAATCCAGTCTGAAATAAACACATAGCCTCCCTCTGAAATGCTTCTTGAAAATGTTCAGGTTCCTATGGTTTCACTGAGACACAGACACTAGATACGCTTTCTCCAGTGAGCTGGGGTTTCACACCTAAGTTCAGAGAAGAGCTGCTCAAACTCTGCTCCTCCTGCTCCTGCTCCTCCTCCTGCTCCTGCTCCTGCTCCTCCTGCTCCTGCTCCTCCTGCTGCTCCTCCTCCTCCTGCTGCTCCTCCTCCTCCTGCTGCTCCTCCTCCTGCTCCTGTTCCTCCTGCGGTTCCTCCTCCTCCTGCTGCTCCTCCTCCTCCTGCTGCTCCTCCTCCTGCTCCTCCTCCTCCTGCTCCTCCTCCTCCTGCGGTTCCTCCTCCTCCTGCTCCTCCTGCTGCTCCTCCTCCTCCTCCTGCGGCTCCTCCTCCTCCTGCTCCTCCTGCTGCTCCTCCCGCTGCTCCTCCTCCTCCTGCTCCTGTTCCTCCTGCAGCTCCTCCTCCTCCTGCTTCTCCTCCTGCGGCTCCTCCTCCTCCTCCTCTTCCTCCTCCTGCTCCTCCTTCTCCTCCTCCTGCTTGTGCCACAGGAGGGACTGGGTGGCGTGTGGCTCTTGGCTCACCATCAGGTCAGAATATCCCTTCCCAGCAATAAAAGTGAAGCGAGGAGCGGCAGGCAGGCTGGAGCTGGCCTTGGCCTCTGCAGAGGCCTCCACAGGCTTGGCTGCCTGCGAGGGGGAGCCCAGATCCGCTCTGGGGAAACTGGTCAACATCAAAACAAGAGGTGCTCCCTCCAACATCCCGAAAACCTCCTCAAACAGAACCAACCTTGCAAGCTCTGGTGAGGACTGTTATCGAACAAAAGATTCTGGCAAAGTGCGTCCCACCCCAGCACAGAAGCTGGGGCTCTATGCTGAGGCCCCAAGGCAAGCACCATCCGTGCCGCCAGAGGCCAAGGTAACCTCCCCGCCACGCCACCTACTCTCCCCCCAACCAGCACCACGGGACCTGGGCAGCTCACTCTGCAGACACACACCACTCCCAAGTTCTGAGTGGCCAGGCGCCCGCCTGTGCACCTGCCTCCAAAGGGCAGCCACTGGCCCCTCAGGCCCTCCAGAGACGCCCCCCAAGAGGAGTGGTGCCACTGTGGGGGGAACCACCCGGAGCCTGAAGGTCCCAAGACACACCACCAAGACACCTGGAAACACCATTTGTGATAGTATCCAAGGTAACCACGATGAAACACATCCTGGGTAAAAGTCCAGCTAAGAAAACACTGGGCAACTGATACCAGACAGTCAAATCTTCAGGAAAAAGCAATAATGAGTCCTAGCTGGAAGATGTAGTATTTTACTAAATTAAAAGCCCCTGAGTTTGGGCGCGTGGTGGGACACTCGCTTCTGGCCCACACAAAGCAAAGGAACCAGCCTCACCCTGCTACTGAAATAGAACTCAAAACTGCAGTTTTCAAAGCAATACGCACTGGGCTCTGAGAGGCGGTGCCCCAGCACAGAGGACAGGCAGGCACTGACCACCCAGGCGTCCAGGCCGCACAGCAGGCGCCCTGAGCTGAGGACCCAGGGCAGCTCCGCGCTGGCAGCGGGCGGCTAGTCCCGGACAAAACCCTGCTCTAGCCCTGCCCAGCACGCCTCACAGGCAACAGCCTAAAAGGTCAAACTGCCTCCAAATAATCTAACCGAGTCGGGAACAGAACTCAAGAATGTTCACAGAAACACAGAAGGATGCAGCACACAAGTCAAGCCCGCAGTGTCTGCGTCCAGTCAGAGCCGCCGCCCGGGCGGACAGGGAGAGCAAGGCCACTGCGGAGAACGAGCAGCCACGCCACGCGGGCGGGAGGAAGACTCGGCAGACCAGGACGCAGGGCCGCTGTGGCCGCGCCCACACGCCAGAAAGCTACAGACAGACAGAGAGGACACAAACCAGATTCAGAGTGAGCACCCAGAGAGGAGGCCAGCGCAAGGGCGAAAGTCACCCTGGGCGGCATTAACCGCAGACCAGACGCCGCAGCGGAGCGAGCGGGAACGAGCGGACAGACCGGACAGCTCCAGAGCCACTAAGGCATCCGCCGCTGAAACCCTTCCGCCGAGAGACCCAGGATGGCTTCCCTGGGGTCCTCTCAGACATTTAGGGAGAAATAATACTGACTCGATACAAAGTCTTCCAGAAAATGAAAAGGAGGGAATATTTCTGATCCATTTTTCGAGGCCAACATTACTCTGACACCAAAGTCAGACACAGACATTGCGTGAAAACAACACATCAGTGCCCTCGGTTATCACAGACGGAAAGACGAACAAATGGCTGGCAGACTGAGTCTAATACCACATAAAAAAAAAAAAAAGGCAAGACTCATGATCAAGCAGGATTCATCCCAGAATGAAAGACCAGTCTAAGATTTGAAAAATCAATCAATGTAATTAGCAAACTAAAATACAAAAATCAGACGACCACCTCGACAGTCAGATAAGAACTTATCAAAATCCAACATGTGTTTCTGATAAAAATGCTCAGCAAAATAGGAACAGAGAGGAACTTCCACAACTTGATAATGCGTATTCTGGAAAAACCCACAGCTGGCATCACGTGATGTTAAATGATGAAAGACTGAAAGCTTTCTCTCCTAAGACCGGGAACAGAACATGTGTACTTGCTCTTTACATTTCTATTAACCATCAGAGGCTCTGAACAGTGCAATCGGGCAAAAACAGGAAGTGAAAGGAACGTAGGTTGGAAAGGGAGACAGGAACCGCTGCTCTTCACAGGCGACGCGACTGCCACATAGGAACCCCAGCGGCGCCCACAAAAGGCTGCCAGAAGAAGTGCGGCCAGCAAGACAGTACAGAATGTCGGTGTATGGACCATCTGCATGTGAACGCACTGTCAAGGAATCGAGGTTTATACCACCTTTTATAACGCTGTGAAAGCATGAACCGCTTTTAGGGATGAATCTCACAAGACCTGTGCAACGGAGCTAGAACACACTGCTGAGACCTAACTGAGCGAGAGCTATCCCCCGTGATCAGCTAGGGTCAGTGTTGTCAAGATACAACTCTCCCCACGCTCATCTAGAATTCCACAGAATCCCACCCAAAATCCTAGAACGCTCTTCTGAGAAACTGGCAAACAGATTCTAAAATTCATACAGAAATACAATGGACCCAGAAAAGCCAAAACAAGTTTATCCAAAAAAGGACAAAGCTGGAGAGTCAGTGCTCCAGAGGCTTTGCGTGCTTTGAGGCTTCAGGCTCTCATCCGGACAGCACTTTCTGATGGAGGGACAGAGCAGCTCGCTGGGGGAAGCTCGGATGCCTTGCCACGCAGCACTGGGCCAAGAGGACATCCAGAGGGGGACAATGCGCCTGGGTTCACACCTCACAAGAGACACAGCTACTCCCCTGCAAACAGATGGCACACCTAAACGTGAAACTAAAACCCTAAAATGTCCACGAGGAAATAAGAGAGAATCCATACCACCTTAAATTAGGCAAAGACTTCTCAGACAGACACTACAAGCACAATCCATAAAAGACCAAACTGATACAAAACTTCATCAGAATTTAAAACTTCTGCTCTCTGAAAGCCACAGTTAAGAGACTCAAAAGGCAAGTTGTAAACTGGGAGGACATAAGCACAAGGCAAATATCTAGAATAAGATACGTACCCACAATACATAATAACCGCAAACATTTTTTATGGGCATAAAAAATGAGCAGAGCATGTGAACACACTTCAGTAAAGAGGGTCGGGAATGGCAATGGGCACAAGAAAAGATCCTTAACATCATTGCTGCTGCTGCTGCTGCTGTGTCGCTTCAGTCGTGTCCGACTCTGTGCGACCCCATAGACGGCAGCCCAGCAGGCTCCTCCGTCCCTGGGATTCTCCAGGCGAGAGCACTGAATATCATTAGGGAATGCAAATTAAAACCATGGTGAGACTCTACTACATACCAAAGGAGAACAGCACCAACTCAAGACTGGCACTGCCAGACACTGGCACGGACACGGAGTGCCTTAANAGCAGGCTCCTCCGTCCCTGGGATTCTCCAGGCGAGAGCACTGAATATCATTAGGGAATGCAAATTAAAACCATGGTGAGACTCTACTACATACCAAAGGAGAACAGCACCAACTCAAGACTGGCACTGCCAGACACTGGCACGGACACGGAGTGCCTTAAACTCCCACACGCCACTGGCAGAGATGAAAGCCGTGACACTTCTTTGGAAAGGCTATGAAACGTCTTATGAAACCCAGACACTCATTAACTCACGATAACCAACCGTGGTGCCCAGAGTACTCAGCGACAGAGAAACCAGTTACCGTCAGAAGGCCCACACGAAATGCAGAAGCATCACCCTAAGTGAAAGACTGCAAGAGGCACGGTTCCATTTAGACGAAGTTCTAGAAACGGCAGAAGGTACCAGCAGACAGCAAGTGAGTGAGTGCCAAGGGCTGGGAGTGAGGAGAGATGGCTGGCCGCACAGGGGCCTCCAGGCACTGTCTGTGGTGACGGAATGTTCTGCAAGTGGACACGTCTGTTAAAACTTACTCAAGGACACGTTCCATATCTTAATAAAGCGGTTAAAACACACAACAGTCTTAAACTTAAGGCGAAGAAGGCACCTATGTTCACCAAAGCAGTCTTCCTTGGGTGGCAGGAGTGTCAGGGATTTTCATTTCCTTCAATGCGCCTTTTGCAGTTTCCACAGTTCTTGTAGTGTAATTGTGTATGTAAGCATGAAAAGGTTTTATCAGCTCTTTACAATTATCAGGCTTTAACCTTTCTATGTCACACTGGGGNTCAGGGATTTTCATTTCCTTCAATGCGCCTTTTGCAGTTTCCACAGTTCTTGTAGTGTAATTGTGTATGTAAGCATGAAAAGGTTTTATCAGCTCTTTACAATTATCAGGCTTTAACCTTTCTATGTCACACTGGGGTACCGCCAATTAATGACGCCGTCGTCATTTCCGGTGAACAGCAAAGGGACTCAGTCACACGTACGCATGTATCCATTCTGCCCCAAACCCTCCTAGGGAAAAATTTAAACTCGAGTCTCTTAACAGAGAAGCTAGATATTACCAGAAATGCTATTCTAGTACCTAAAACGTAGGTAAGGGTCTCATATGTAACACAATGGATAATAATTTGCTGCACATTTGGAAAAGTGTCCAATGTCTCCTATAAATGGGTTAAATTTAAGTACCTTTCAACAGCTTAGGCCTGAAAATGAAATAAAAAAATCCCACCACCACCAAAAACAGAAAGCACTCCTTGACTCGGGGCAGGATGCCGCAGACCTCCTGCTCTTTCTGTTGGAGGCAGATACTTGGATTCTTTGCCCTCCTTCTTTACTGTCTCTGAAACAACACTGGGGACCACAAAATCCGTGGCTGCGACACGATTCACCGGAGCTGGATTACGGTGCTATTTAGACAACTATGGGACGCCAGGTAAGTGGGGAGCAGGACGCCGAGGGAGGGGCGGCTTCCTCCCGGCGCGCCTGCGTGAAGCGGGAGGCCTGCTCTTGGCCGCCCGTGGGCCCCTACCTGATAGAGCTCTTCCAGGTTGTAGCGGATGGAGGTGCTGCTCTGGATGGCTGTGACCGCTTCATGAAGCTTCTGCCAGGTGTCCTGAGTGTAGTTATCAGGCAATCTAGGTCTGTCTGTAAGTGCAGACACGGTCAGTAGGTAACGGCACCCATGCCAACGACCACACGTCTTTAAAAAACCGTCCTACGAAAAAGGTACTTCAAAGACACGCAGCTAAGGGCCGCGGGGCCCTGTTTTCCCAGCACCAGGTACCGTGTTTACGAACTCCCGGGTTACAGACGCTGCAACCACCCCAGCCTCCTCTTACTAAGTAAACACATCGGAGACGACCAGTGGGGCGGAGTGGAAAACACAGAAGCCCGAGCGTTCTTTTACTCCAGGGCTGGGCTTCCCAAGCGGGAGGACCGGGAGAGTCACGCTCGACTCAACGCTGAAGTGGCCCGAAACTGCCCCAGGAGGGAGGCCGCCGACGCGAGGGCCCCCGACCGGCCCGGGGCGCCTGCTGCGGGCCGCGCCGCCGCAGGGCCCGGGCGGGCGGAGGGGGCCGCGCCGCCCGCCGAGAGCTCGCGTCCCGCCGCGCCCGGCCCGCCCGGCGGCCCCGCACCCACCTCCAANGGAGCCTGGTGGGCTGCTGCCCACAGGGTCCCAAAGACTCAGACACGACTGAGCGACTAAGCACAGCATAGCATAAACACTGTACGGGCTTCCCTGGTGTCTCAGACAGTAAAGAATCCGCCTGCAATGCAGGAGACCAGATTTGATCCCTGGTTCGGGGAGATCCCCTGGAGAAGGGAATGGCAGCCCACTCCAGTATTCTTGCTTGGAGAATCTCATGGACAGAGGGATCTGGCAGGCTACAGTCCATGGGGTCGCCAAAACTAGGACTGGACTGAACGATGAACACAGTCTTTCCTCTGAGCTGTGCTAGTTCCCGGGGCTAGAACCCTGGTGATAGGATTAAGGAAAGGAGGGGGGCGGCGTGGACTTTAAAAAATATCTGAAGATTGCCAGGACTTAGTGAGTAAAGGTGTGTGGTTGGGGCACCGGGAGGAATCAGGATTCATTCCCAGGTTTCTAGCTTTACAGTAGATGAGCAGAACCGATTTGGAAGTAAAAATAAATTATTCTGTACGTGTTGTGTTGAAGGTGTCTGTGGACAACCAGGCGAAGATATCTAGTTTGGCAGTTGAGTATAGTATAACAAGATTGGAACCGTTAACTTAATGGTTAATGGTTCATTGGGAAAACTGGTTAAAACGATAATCATGAAAATACAAATACATGCTTTTGTTTTTAACTTAAAGCTTGCAAATATAATACATTCGTTTGCAGTCTTCTGGTTGACGCCTAAGACTTTTTCTTTAAGGATATGTCTACCTTGGCCTTATCTTTGCAGAGTTAACATTTTTCAATATTAGTTTTTATATAAAGTTGAATAAGAATGCAGACTTTGGAAAACCAATGTGGATATAGACTCTCTCTAGAAGTTTATGTTTTCTTATATCTTACCTTTTGTATATAAACGTATTTTCTGTACATTTTTATATTTCTCACAATTTTCTTGCCCACACCTAACTGCAGAGTTAGGGGAGGTAGCTTGCCACCATCACTGTTTTCCTAAGAGGTTGATCCATTACAAATCCCATTTCACAGAGCAGCTTAAGTGACTCTCTAGGGTCACTGGGCAAGTAGGTGATACATTCAGACCAGGAATCCTGGCCCCAGAGTCCATGCTCTGGCACCAGGCTCACTATCTCTGGTAGCCCAGGTTTCACCCATTTCCTGTCTCGGTCAGAACCTGCCTATTCCTTTGCTTCCAAAGCTTATTGTATCTTGAGTTTCAGTGACCATGACAGCTTGGACTTCATTCACACCTTTGCAGCCTCCTTGGCTAGGGCCACCTGTGGACAAGCCGTATGTCTTGCATTTCCCATGGTCTCTGATAACTTCCATTGGCTTTTGGGTCTGGGGTTTGATTTCACCTTCATAAGCTCGAAAGATCTCCTGTTAGTTTCTTGGATGCTGGCATTTTGGACCTATGTGATCTTCAAGTTTGTTTTTCTTTTTTGTAAGCTGTGTGAGTGTATCTTCAAATGTTTGTTAGTGTGAGTGAGTAAGCTGGACTAACTAACCCTCTTTAATAAGCAAATAATAAACCACTGGGTGATTCCGCTTTTTCATTGTTTTTAACAGTACGTCACCTGTTTGCCTCCAGAGGATCTCATTTTGAAGCGCAGTGATTGTCTGCTCACTGTGGAGGGTACTGGTTACGCCTCCACCCCTCTCAAAGCAGGGAAAGCACTGCAGCGTGTTGTCCCGGTTCTTTTGGGATTAAGTGTTTCACTCTCCACGTAACAGCTCTTTTCTCTCCGAATGCTTCAGGTCTGTGAAGCGATTGACACCAGAGATGGGGCGTCCCTTGCAGAGCTGGTGTCCTTCAAGCATCCTCATGTTGCCAACCCGCGGCTTCAGGTAGGTGGGGGGAGGGCTACACACGCATGTGTCTGAGAGGGTCACTGGGTCACCACCTTCCTCCTCATGTTGCCAACCCGCGGCTTCAGGTGGGGGGGGTCATGTCTGAGAGGGTCACTGGGTCGCCACCTCCCTAAGGTCAGGGTGTGAGTGGGAAGAATACTGTTGCTGCTCTTGTTTGGAAATCGCCAGGTTCCTTCACAGTTTGCCTAATTTCAGTTCGTTTATTGAACATTAATGGAGCACTGTGCCTCAGAACCCGTGCGGAGGTTTGTGCTTCTTCTGCCTGTAATTGCCGCAGGACTCTCCCGGGCTCAGAGAAGCGCAGGAGGGTGGCGGGGTGATCAGCCGACAGGCGGTGGGCTCGGGCAGGCCTGTCTGTCCCTGAAGCCCACAGCTGTGCAGTGGTGCTGCCAGGGAGGTTTTACGCCCACCGCCTGTGGCTTTGGAGGCAGACCTGGGCCCGCAGAGCCTGCAGCATTTCCTGGCTGGCTCTTTGTGCAAATGTCTGCAGCCCCTGCTCTCAAATGTAAGCACCCCCGATTCAGATGATAGATGGTCTCCAAGTAGAAGCTTCTGTGGAAAGCACTGTTGAAACTTTGTTGAAGTGATGCCCACTTCCTCGTCGACTGCCATTACGCATCGGAGTGTGTTCTATCTGGGAACTGAACTTTTCTTTTGAAAGAGAGTGCCTGGAGTCTTGGTGGGTCTCAGGTTCAGCTTGCTGGCAGGTAGCCCCTGGAACACGTCTGCTGGCTCATATGTGGCCTGAGGCTGAGCCCTTCGTTACAAAACTCCGCCCAGCCTTCCATCAGCGTCCCCTGGCAGCCTTTGCCCACCCGCCATTTCGTCAGAGACTGGGGAGTAGCGACCTTTCCTGCGTTGCCTTCGCCCCTCTCACTGTTGTTGACATAGACATGCAAGCACAGTCGCGGTGCCAGAGCAGCGTCCCCGGGTCCCTTTCTTGTTGTGTAAGCCGCCCTGTTACACATTATCGAAGGTCAGGCCACTGAGAGGAGAGGGCAGGTGACCGGTGAGTGTCTGCCGTCTTCCAGGACTCCTGAGTGGGCAGTTCGGCAGGAGGTGAGGACCCCCCCATCTCCCTTTCCCCCAGGCCTCGTCTCCAGCTCCTTCGACCTCACGTGACCCGCCTACCTTTGTTAGGCATGTAGTAGCTGCTTAATAAATACACAGAGACATCTGTGAGCATGCCTAGGGTGCTTCCTGACCTGTGGTAGAGCAGGCAGACCACGTTCATCTCCTGTGTGCAGGTCGGGCTTGACAGGTGTGTGGAGGTAATGAAGTTGCTAGAGTAGGAAGAGCTTCTGCAGCTCTAAAGTATGAATCCTCCTGAAACAAAGCTTTGTCTGAATCTCTTCCTTCGCGTTGCATTCTTTCTGTCCCAGTTAATTTTCTTTTTACCGTTTTTCTTATTGGCACGCAGATGGCCTCTCCAGAAGAGAAGTGTCAACAAGTCTTGGAGCCCCCTTATGACGAAATGTTTGCAGCTCACTTAAGGTAAGCTGTGGGTGAGGTCGGATAACAAGCCAGTCTGGAGGTTGCTGGCTTGATTAGGGGAGTTTTATACCATCTTGAACTTCCCTGGTGGCTCAGATGGTAAAGCATCTGCCTACAATGTGGGAGACCTGGGTTCAATCCCTGGGTCAGGAAGATCCCCTGGAGAAGGAAATAGCAACCCACTTCAGTACTCTTGCCTAGAGAATCCCATGGATGGAGGAGCCTGGTGGGCTAAAGTCCATGGGGTCGCAGAGTCGGACATGACTGAGTAACTTCACTCACTCACTCATACCATCTTGAAGCATTGAAAAGTTTCCTTTGAAAAGGTAGAAAAGTATGTTTGTAATTGCACTTTGGTGAAACCTGTGAAAATCTTGTGAAGCTTAAAAGACTTAAATGAACTTTTCTATTTCAGGGACCATGTTTGTTTTAAAAGTTAGTGAAATGGTGATCATGTGTTTGTGTGTCTTCTATGTGATGCTCGAAGAAGCACCTGATACTCATTCCACTGGCTGTGTGGTGGTCTTCTATTCAGAAGGGTGTGCAGCCCACTATCGACTTGGGTTTCTCGTGGAAACACCTGGCTTTTAACCTCTTTGCCTTGACCTGGAAAGGAAACTGGAGCGGAGCGGAGGAAATGAACCTGGCTTTCCATTTACCTGTCATGTCTGCTATTTTCACCTCTGAAGCCTCAATTCGGGCCAAGCCGCAGGTCCCAAAGCGTCTGGGCTGGACTGCCCTCCTGCCGACACGGCCCGCCGGTGTCTCTGGCAGAGGGCTGCAGGGGCAGATCAGGCCTGGCGCCCCTGGATCACTGGACGGGTTGGAGTGCCACTGAGTTCCTGAAGCGTCTTCCTAGATCTGTGCCGTGGGCGATGAGGCTCGGGCTTGGGGAGGGACTGCCTGGTGCTGACGCTTCCAGCGGGCATCTGGGTGCGACGTCCTCACCCACTGACGTCCAGGAAAGACCGCTGGCATGTTAACAGCGGAACCTCTGCAGCTCAGCTTCTCCTTCTGGGACTTGAAGGGCTTCCTTTTACACCCAGTGGCCTCCTGTGAGCTTTTTTGTGATCTGCTCGCAGGAGCTCCAGCTTTGCTCTGGGCCAGTGAGAGCAGGGTGTTTGTGAGGGCCATGAGCGGTGTGGCCGCGTGGCTTGCGCCCGGCTCTTCGCACTCTGCCCCTTGTCCTCAGTCCCCACCGTCCGCCCTGCAGGTGCACGTATGCGGTGGGGAACCACGACTTCATCGAGGCGTACAAGTGCCAGACCGTCATCGTGCAATATCTTTTGTCGTGGGCGTTTCTGTCCAGTGTGTGACAGATGTGGGGGGTTACCTGGGGGCTGAGGTCTCGGAACGTCAGACCAGTTTGAGTCATACCTTTAGTCAGGGAGAGTTAAAACCTTCTGGAAGAGAAATTCATTTAGCTGCTCCACTCGTACGTAAATTTAGTCTGAGCTTTCATACGGTGTCCAGTCACTTGCATAGTAGGGAAGAACGTTGGTTATGACTAGGAGTTTTATTTAATTCTATTGTGAAGAATAGTATTTTGTTGCCTTTAAAGCAGTTGCGTGTAGTTAAGGGATGGGTTGGTCCCCTGGTGGAAACGGAAGCACTCCCAGACCCAGGCAGGCCCAGGGAGGAGGGGACCCCGCCGCGGCCTTGGCCAGGTGGCTCTGGCTGTCGTCACTGCAGCGGTGTCTCCTGGCTGCGGCTGTGGCCAGTGGGTCACATCTGGTCACATTATGTGCCTCTCCAGACTTTAGTTGTTGGGTTTTTTTTTCGGCCTTACTGCATGGTTTGTGGGATCCCAGTTTCCTGACCGGGGATGGAACCCAGGTCCCGGCAGTGAAGGTACCGAGCCCTAACCACTGGGCCAGCAAGGAATTCCCTCCAGCTGCTTGCTCTTCAGTTATCTTGTTTAGTGTGCACAGAATAGAACTTGTTACGGACCAACTGAGTCTCGTTTGAATTAAAGAATTTTGTAATCAATGAAATAAGACTTGATACTAGAGATTCTAAGCACTTTATATGTAAGTTACGATGATCAGTACTTAGAGAAACCAAATAAAATGAGTGAAATTGCCGGTTTAAAAAATCTTCAAACGGCAGTGTTTCACCTCACTTTGGGGAAAAGCTGTGTGAAATCAGCACATTTACTCTCGCGAATGACACTCGGGGTCTGTGACGTGGGCCCGTGTGTTTCTTCCCTTTGAGAGCCTGCGGCTGTGGTTCAGCACCTTCTGAGTAGGGCGCTGGGACCCTTACAGTTCAGAACGTGTCGTTCGTCATCCTCTGACTTGAAGCATCACCTAAACGTCTTATGCAGGACCTTCCTTAACATAGTACGTCATTCCTACGAGCATTTCAGGCCCACAAAGAAGAAAACTGGTAAGTACGAACAGAAAGAGCTGGAAATGAGCAAATGGCTTTTTTTTTTATCAAAAACATAAGTTTTTAAAAGATTTACTCTAAATAAGTATGTATTGTGTTTTCTGTGTTGGTATTTGATATTGTGTGTTGACAAAGGACGATATCAACACAGATACTGGAATTGCAGTAGTCAGTGTAAACTTAAATGGCAGGTCAGCCAGATTATTTCCAATGTTTTCCTGTAAATATCGAGCATTATTTCAGCCATTCCGTGCCCCCAGATGTTTATTAAACACTACTTTCTTTCCTTTGTCAATTCTGGTCTTGCTTGGGCTTCCCTGGTGGCTCAGCTGGTAAAGAGTTGACCTGCGATGTGGGAAACCTGGGTTTGAGCCCTCAGTTGGGAAGATCCCTTGAAGGAGGGAAAGGCTACCCATCCAGTATTCTGGCCTGGAGAAGTCCTTGGGGTTGCAAAGTCGGACGCGACTGAGCAACTTTCACTTTCGGTTTAAACTTGGGTAAACGATGTAGGCCAACTCCGGCTCATCCGGGGACAGACGCAGGATGTCCGGGTCATCCGGGGACAGACGCAGGATGTCCGGCTCATCCGGGGACAGACGCAGGATGTCCGGCTCATCCGGGGACAGACGCAGCATGTCCGGGTCATCCGGGGACAGACGCTGAATATTTGGGTCATCCGGGGACAGACGCAGAATATTCGGGTCATCTGGGGACAGATGCAGAATGTCCGGGTTATCTTAAACTGTCTTACGGTTTATTAAAGTCTTGGTAAACACTGAAGTTTTGTTTATGCTAAAGTAACTGAAGGCTTTCAGATGCCTTTTACAAAAGCTGTGACTGAAGATTTGTCTTACTCCTGAAACTGACACTGCCAGCTAGATTTTAGAAGTCTTTTGACGACATCTGTCTGCTCCATACCTTGGGCCCTGTTAGGAGATCATTCCGAATCACGCGTCTTGTTTTCATGGTGGTGGGGGGAAGGAGAATTCCTGGCCCGTCGTGGGGTGGGGCGCAGGCAGGGCTGAGCCCCTGGCCTCTGGGGAGGCTGGGTCAGCGGGTACGGAGCTCTTGGAGCCAGATGCACAGACCGGGGAGGGGCCGCGGCTCCTGGAAGGAAGGGGAGGGGAGGAGCACGGCGCCGTGGGGTGGGGACCTCCTTGCGGGTGGGGGCCCTGGGTGTCGCCAGCCTCTGACCTCAGAGCCTCACACACACTTCTTTTTGCCCCTTAGGGCTCTGCCTGTCATGTATGCGGTGGCCCTGGACCTTCGGATATTTGCCAATAATGTAAGTTCACTTTCTGTCCCTGTTGTTTTCAGCCCAGACTCACCGTACCTGTTGCTTAATGCCATGTCGCTCTTCCCACAGTTTTGAGGGGTGCGTGGGGTCGGGATACACCTGGCGCAGAGAACGGCAGAGGTAGGGTGGCTCGGCTCGCTGCTGAGGAGCTGCCCTTGTTGGCCATGGAGACGTGCCCAGTGCCACCGTGGTGGACTCGAGGGGAGCCAGGGGCCGCTCTGCTGTGAGGAGGCAAAGGCCTGGACTTGGCGCGTCCATTTCCTGGCAGCATCAGCCGGTCAGGGAGCAGCAGTTCCTAGCTCTTTGGTCCTCACATCCCTTTACCGCTTCAAAGGCTGTTGCTAACCTCCGGTTCTAGACAGTGGGTATAGGTGCGTCTCTCCTCTCCTGCTGCCGGGAGCTTGAAGGCCGGTGAGGCTCTGAGAGGTTAGGGGGCAGAGCAGCGGGCCCGCGTGTCCTTGTCTTCTGGGCGTCCCCGATCCAGGAACAGCAGACTGGGTCCCAGATGGGAGTCTACGCCAGCCGTCTTGTGAAATCCCTGGAGTAAGTGCAAGTGCTGAAACAGACGTCTCCACGAAGAAACGGAAGATGTAAAACAGCCCCGAGTAGAAGCCGTGGAACTGAAGTGACTTACACAGAAACCGTCAAGGGCGCCCCAAGCTTTTCCTCGTGTGGTTCACGTCAGTCTTCAGTGTACTTACACGCCTCAAGCAATGAACCTTTTCCACGGCAACACCACTGACTTCCCAAGTAGAAGGGAGCCGCTCGGATTCTCGTGTCTGCTTCTGCGGTCACTCTGCAGGCCGTGGTTCTGGTTGAGTGTGTGAAGCCAGACTGCTTCACACAAACGTGGGTGGAAGCGAGAGGCCTGTTCTGATGGCCTTTCCAGGTGAAGGCTGACATCCTTGTCTAAGCGGCACCTTTTCAGGTTCCAGGAGTGGTTTTTGCTGTTGGTCATGGTGTTTTACTGTTGGCCTGAGGCCGGCAGGGTGACCTCCAAGCCCAGTGGTGTGGATGGATCTTCCAGGCCTGCCCGACTCTGGGACGTCCAGCGCTGATCATCTGGAAACATTTCAGTCACTGAGCTGCTCAGGCATTCCAGATGCTGACGTATTTCATTATGTAGAAAATGAAAGGAAACGCTACACGTGTTAGTCTCTCCAGTGACCTCCTCAGAGACACTCTGAAGCAGTGAAAAGCTGCCAGGCTCTTGGTGGTCAGTACAAGTTCTCCAAAATTCAGAGCTGTTCTTGAAAGTGCACATGTTGTCATTGGCAAGTACTGTCGTGTGTCCTGGGGGGACGGGCCTGTTTCCTTCATTTTCCGGAGACTCATGCTGGCTGGTGGCCCACGCTGGCCGGCCAGGCTCTGCAGCTGCCTGCTCCCCGTCCAGCGTGCAGGCCGAACAGTGGCCCTGGTGCTTTACCTTAAAATCCAGACTTGCTGTGTGCGTGCTTCCTGCTTCCTCACGAGGAACACTAACAGTGCGTGTGTATTCAGGGACCAAGACTCACTGACACGTTCGCTGCATCGTCACCGACTGAAGAGACGCTCGTCGTGCTGGTTGGTGGGAGGCTTGTGTGCTGAGTGCGCAGTGGCTGAGCCGCCGGGGGGCGGGGGGGGTGCCCACACCGCCTCCTGCTGCCTTCTCTCAGCCGCCCGCTCCATGTCGTCTGTCGTCAGGGCGTTCGTGCCAAGTGAAGAAAGGCTGCTAAGAGCAGCAGCACATGGCTTGGGCAGCTCGGGCTTAAAAACTCGGTGACCAGCGCACTGGTTTGAACTGGTTGAAGAGCGGTCTGGCCTGTAGGAAGCTGGAACAAGCAGGAGACACCGCAGTTTTGAGAAACACTGCAGCACAGCCTGGAGGGTCTCTTTGGAGCCTGGGGGCTGCCCCTGGGTTGTCCGTTTTTGCTTCTAGCTGTGTGGTGATTTTCTTTCTAATTAAAGAATCAAGAGGAGATGAAAAGTGAAGGCTTTTGCTTCCCATCAGGCAGACCAGCAGCTGGTGAAGAAGGGGAAGAGCAAGGTGGGGGACATGCTGGAGAAGGCGGCCGAGCTGCTGATGGGCTGCTTCCGCGTCTGCGCCAGCGACACGTGAGTCTGGGGCGGGCAGGCGCGGCTGCAGTCCCACGGCCACAGTCGTTTCTGCTTTCAATAATCCGTTGCTTGGTAAGGGATAAGAGGAAAGAATCGTCTCTCATGCTCAGCACACAGCAGGCACCATGCCTCTGGGCCCATATGGCTGGCGCGCTGGGTCTCACGGTTTCTGAAATCCGTGTGTGTGTCTCAGTGGTTCGTGATGTTGTGATGGCAAGATCGAGCACTTTCACCACGTGTCACAAACGCTCGAGCGTTTATCGGTAACAGTCTGTTCTCACACAGCATCGCTGCAGACCAAGCAGTTGTCCTCTGCTGCCCGCCAGATGCTCAGCCAGTGTCAGAGCTCCTGGGGCGTCTCTCCAGGTTCACCTGTCAGAGGAGACGCCTTCTTGCGTAGTGTTATATTCTTTCATGAGTCTGACTTGAACTGTGGGGTTTTATCTCAGGATGCGAATTCGTTTTGGAAGTTTGCTTTGTGATTTGCCCATAAAGTTTTTGTTTCCTATGTAACCTTTAAAACATCATTTTCCCTGCAGTCGTGCTGGTATAGAGGATTCCAAGAAGTGGGGAATGCTATTTCTGGTGAATCAGTTATTCAAGATTTATTTTAAGGTAAACTGTGCTTGAATTCTGCCTCTCTTCCCAGAGAGCGTTTCTGTCCCTTGTCAGCCGGCCTGCCAGGCCTGGCTTGAGAATCAGTCCCTACCGGCTGCACGCAGTCCTGGGGGCTGGTGTTGGTTGAGGGCCTCTGGGTACAGGGACTGTTGTGCGTGCTCCGCACGCGTCATCTGTGTTCACCTCCACCCTCTGAAACTCCAGGGAGCCAAGTGCTATCCCTTCACGCAGGTCCGGGTGTGACGATGGTGTGGTCAGGTGGGGAGCGGGTCCGGTGAGCCCCCCTGCAGGTGGGTGTTCCCCTGTGGCCTGGTCTGGACGGAGCGGCGGTGTGCTGTGTCCGGAGTGAGCCCTCAGTTCTGATCGTGGGAACCACCTCCGGAGGCGTGTCGTTAGTGACCAGGGGTTGGTGGCTGTCCTGCCTGTTTGTCTGGAAGACCGTCTGGAGCAGATCCCTCCTTGTTCCAGATCAACAAGCTCCATCTGTGTAAGCCGCTCATCAGAGCCATCGACAGCTCAAGCCTGAAGGGCGACTACAGCACGGCCCAGAGGGTGACCTACAGGTACTACGTGGGGCGCAAGGCCATGTTCGACAGCGACTTCAAGCAAGGTGCGCCGCTGCCGCCGCGCAGCCGGGGCCCGGAGGCGGGGGTGGTGGCCACTGCCGCCGCGCAGCCGGGGCCCAGCGCGCCCGCCTGCCTGCTGGCGTGGAGGCGGGGGTGGTGTCCACTGCCGCCCGGCAGCGTTGCTCCGACCCCAAGGCGCTCCTGTAACGGAGATCCCGTTTGCCTTTCTTGCTCGGCACCAGGTCCCTGAGCCGGTCACTGCTGTGTCCTTTCCTGGGGGAGGGACCCACGCACGTCTGTCCCACGTGTGGGCCATGCTCAGCGCTTCCCTGAGGCCTCAGCAGGCCCTGTCAGCACAGGATGTGGGGACTGGGCAGCTCATGGCTCAGCTCCAGACTCGGAGGATGTGCCCTTGCGCTGGCGCCAGGCTTGGCGCCTGTGGCTGGGGGCAGCGGGTCGGTGCCGCATCCGAGCTGCCCTTTCACGAGACCGTGTTATGTGGTTTATGTCCTTCACTTTCTCAAGATCGGGAGACCGTTTATTTTGTTTTCCTGAAAGTTTGGAGCGGCCAGTATGTGGTGGTCCTTTATGACTCTTCTCTTATTCTCAGATCAGACTGTTTAAACTCACTTCCTTGACAGTTAGTCACACATGAAGCCACGTGCCTTCAGGCACTGTATGAGACGTAAAAGCTTTTTCACTCCACATGTCAGTAGCCACAGAGGCTCTGATGACAGAAAGAACAGCTCTTCCGTAATGAGAGCTGCTTTCTTATTCCCTGGGGTTGTGCAGACCAACTTTTCATTTCCTTTCGCAGAGTTTTCAATACATCAGTTCAGTTCAGTCGCTCAGTCGTGTCCAACTTTGCGACCCCGTGAAATGCAGCATGCCAGGCTTCCCTGTCCATCACCTACTCCCAGAGCCTGCCTTCAATACGTACAGCTTTTGAAAGAGGACTTCCCTTGATCGGTCCCCCCTCCTTTTTCTTTCCCCTAAAGTATAAAGCTTTGGAATAGCTGAACAACAAGAGGGTTAATCCACGGTTGACTCGTGGTCAGTCCCGTGTCCTTGGTTACTCTGCATTCATGATCAGCAGCCACAGATGGAGCGATGTCGTAGTGTTCACCATTGAAAACACCCATGTGCAGGGCACCTGTGCAGAGCAGGCCTGCCCCGTTCGGGTCAGCTGTATGCTCGGTTGAAGTCTCAGAAAGCATTGGTGCTTCTCTGAATCTTCACTGAGTGCTCTCTCGGATATTTTTGAATAGCTGACCCTGTGGGAGATGATCTGCTAACGTTGATGGGAGACGTTGTCGCCCCTGAAACCTTTGGGCCCGTGCGTGAGGGTGGGGGTAGCGCCAGGCACAGGGTGGGGGCTGTGCTGACCATGTCCGTGGCCGACTCTGCAGCTGAGGAGTACCTGTCCTTTGCTTTTGAGCACTGCCATCGTTCCAGCCAGAAGAACAAAAGAATGGTCCTCATTTACCTGCTTCCTGTGAAGATGCTCCTGGTAAGTGGTCCGCCCCGCTGTCTGGGGGCCTGTCCCCTACAAGGAGTGCGTAGTCCTTTCACAGCGTAGCCCATGTGTGGTGCCTCTCGGTCTGAGCCATGTGTGCGAGCACCCCCAGAATAGAGGAGCAGCAGCGTCGGGTGTGACCCGGACCACTGTCTCCGTGACCGACATTTCCAGATCCTTCTAGAAAGGCTTGTCCGGTTTTGTTTCCTCTTTCCTAAGATTACCTCACTCAGAGCTTTAACATACGTAAGACAGGTAAAATAGCGCATGTTATGCCTGTTACTCCTGAAGGTCTAGAATAATAGAGCTGGATTAACCAAGAGAGAAAAGATCATTCCAGCCTGTCTGGGTGTCTCACTTGCCCACTGAAAGCTGTTTTTGGTATCTGTAAAAAAAAAGACATGTAACTGGCAAGTTAGTTGACTAGAGCTTTCTCACAGTGACACAGCCTCCTTCCCTCCCGCTGGAGTTTCTTAGAAGCTGTCAAAGCAGCACACACACCAGTCACCTTGCCCAGCTCTGGACAGCCTGTGGCGGGGAGAGGGGCGTGCCACACCCCTCCTCAGGGCTCACCGGACTGGGGTTTCAGCCCGTTGTTCTGGAAGCTGGGTCTGAGTCCCTAAGTGGCAGCCTCGTGTTCCTTCAGGGGCCACCTGTTCCTGTGATCACTAACAAGGTCGAGGTCAGGGTCACACGTCACTGTTGGCAGAGCTGTGTTGGTGCCAGGTTTTCTGATGTCTAGACCAGCGTTTGTTTGTTTCCAGTTGACTAGGAAGCATTTTTTGTTCAGTTACTTAGGAAGAAGGTCTGAGAAACACAGGTTAGAAGTTTTTAAAACTTGGTAAGGGTCTTATCAGAGACAGTTCTGTTAAAAACGAGAAGGTTCTTATTGTGGAAAATTACTCTCTCTCAGGGCCACATGCCAACCATTGAGCTTCTGAGGAAGTACCATCTCATGCAGTTTGCGGAGGTGACCCGAGCTGTGAGGTAGTTTTTCTCTCCTCCTGGGGACCGCTTAGAATATAAAGTCTATGCAGAGGCCCGTGTTGCGAGGGAACTAATGGGGTCCTGTCTCCTGTCCTGGGCGGTGCCCTGCCTGCGTCTGCACGTCTCTGTGGCCCAGCGAAGGCAACCTCCTCCTCCTGAACGAGGCCCTGGCCGCGCATGAGACCTTCTTCATCCGCTGCGGCATCTTCCTCATCCTCGAGAAGCTGAAGATCATCACCTACAGGAACCTCTTTAAGAAAGTGTGAGCACAGACTTCCTTCCTGATGCCCTGGGGTGACGCGGATCTGCAGCCCCGGGCCTTGGTGCCGGTGCTGTCCAGGGGCAGGGCCCAGGGCCCAGATGAGGGAGGGGTTGCCCGGGGCCCAGGCAGGGCGCACTGGGGTGAGGGAGCGCGCAGGTGAGAGCCCGCAGGCCTGGTGAGGGAGCGCGCAGGCCCAGGTGAGGGAGCACGCAGGTGAGGGAGCGGGCAGGCCCCGGTGCGGGAGTGGGGCAGAAGCTCGGGCTGTGTGAAGAGTGGGCTTTGGCAGGAGTTCTGACACCAGCCCTGAGCACGCACCTACACGGTGGTCAGAGCGTGGCCCTGGTGCCTGTTTCTGTTACTTGTGACTCGCTGGTCCTCCGGCCACTCCTGTGCATCAGGAAGTTGCTCTTTCCTTTGTGGAAATGGGAAGTGGGCTCTTGTCTGAGGCCTGGTCCCAGCAGGATCTTGCTTAGACTTGTGGCTGTGAGGAGCACGTCCAGGCTGGCGAGGTCCGCAGGTCATCAGATCCCTGGCAGTCCCGTCAGGTGCGTCCCCACTCGAGGGGTGTTGAAACGTGAGAATGGAAGCGTCTGAGATTCAAGAAAATACTCAGTCAGCTGTGCTTGTCTGGTGGCTCTTTAAATGGGAACGCCAGGTACACCCCGAAGCTTTGTTTTCAGAGGCTCCTGGAGGGCAGGAGGTGCTGTGTTCCTCGTGACCAGAGGTTCTGCCCACTTGGTCCTCGTGTCCCGCCAGCAACAGCCTGAGCTCTGCCTCTTCCAGGTACTTGCTGCTCAAGACCCACCAGCTGTCCCTGGACGCATTCCTGGTGGCCTTGAAGTTCATGCAGGTGGAGGACGTGGACATCGCCGAGGTCCAGTGCATCCTGGCCAACCTCATCTACATGGTGTGTGAGCTCCGCTTGTGTGTGTGTGTGTGAGTGTGTGGTGTGTGAGCTCCACTTGTGTGTGTGTGTGTGTGGTGTGTGAGCTCCGCTTGTGTGTATGTGTGGTGTGTGAGCTCTGCGTGTGTGTGTGTGTGTGTGTGTGTACACGCTCATCTTCCGTCGCTGAGGTCCGGTGCATTCTGGTCAACCTCATCTACATGGTGTGTGGGCTCCATCCAGGCTGGGGATCTGGTACCTGCTTTTGTGTGTGTGTGTGTACATACGTTCATTTTCCTCTCAGCGAGTTGACTTAATGATAGCTCGGGTGGTGGGGGTGGGGGGGTGCTGTCCCCGGGCTCCAGTTCATTCACCCTGACAACCTTGACCTTCAGAGTCATGAGCCCCTGTCTCTCCTGTCTCCCAGGGTCACATCAAAGGCTACATCTCCCACCAGCACCAGAAGCTGGTTGTCAGCAAGCAGAACCCTTTCCCCCCGCTATCCACGGTGTGCTGACGGCCCGGCTCGAGGATGGGGACAGGCTGATCCTGGTCCTCCCACCTGGAGCCTGTACTTTGCAGTGGAGCCTCTCAGGTCTCATCCCAGGAATGACGTCGCTGGCATCTCGGCTGATGAGCATCCCCGTCACAATGGCCTGGGACTTGCCCTCAGGGCTGCTGCCTCTGCTGGCGACACCCCCCAAAGACCACCCCATCTCCCAGGCAGCTGCTGTTTACTCCTCAAGAGGACTGTTTGTGAAGGCGTTTTTGTAATTGTTTCTATTTAAAAAAGGTGTTTAAATTTATACAGATGGCATATTCTTTATTGTGTTATCCAGGACACATCTAATTTTATGTTAAATTTAAACACTTTGTGTGATCGAAATGTTTGGTTGACTGAATGTTTCTTTTTACAAGCTGAATTTGACTTAAAATTTCCAGGTACTATAACGGTTTTTTTTCAGATTGCACACGTTCCCTCTGCTTATGCAGAAACTTACTAAAGAGGAAAATGTCTTGGACCAGAGTGGCTCGTCTTTGCAGAGGTGCCGAGCGTGGAGGGGGCTGTGGCCTTTGCATGGAGAGGGGCCACCGTGGGGCACGGACCCCTGTCCCTGAAGCCTGCCCGAGGCCTGCTGTCTGTGCCCCTGCGTCGGCCCCTCCAGCAGCCAGACCGAGCATCCCGGTTTGCTCCGAAGTCTGCAGTGTGTCCTCAGCTTCTCCGTGCAGCCTGTCTGGAGGGCTCTTCGGGGCTGTGCGACCCACCCTGAAGGCGTGTCAGCCCCGGGCTCTGACCTGCTGCTCTGTGGCTTCTCCAGGCTGATGGAGCTGGGTTCCAAGAGCAAGGACCCCAAAGAACCAAGTGGAGCTGGATCCACTCTGAGCCGGTCCCCTGAGTCATGGAGCGTAACCTCTGCCCTGGGCATGTCCAGACTGGGGTGTGGGGATGGGGCGTGCTGGGGGCTGCCTGCCGTCGGTGTTGGCCACCAGCCTCCCCAGTCCCACCAGTCCCCTGAGCGGGAGAGTGCGGCCTGGGGGAGGCGCAGACGGCGGGCTGGGACAGTTGCTCCGTGTTTCCTGGGGTGCTGCCCTCGCAGCGTCTCTGCTCCTCAGGGTCGGGTTCGGCCTCCAGCAAGGATGAGAGCCGCGTCCTCCCTGGGGGGACCCTGGACTTCTGTGAATGTGCCTGGGTCTCGTAGTGTGGAAAGGGGTGTTCTCAACAGTCTCAGGTACTTTCTTGACCAGTAAGTAGTGACACTGGAAATCAAGGAGAGACAACGGACGGTAACATGAGGTCAAAGTTGTACTTGGCAAAGCAATGAAAGAAGCAGCCTCTGGCACGAGTGCGCTGCGTTCCCACTGGTTTGGAAGCCGTGCAGGGTGGTCGGCCTGGCCTTGAGAACACTGATGCCAAAGAAGCAGACAGTCTCTGCCATCCAATCACATTCCTTTTCCTTGAATTTGCCTGGGTAGCCATTCCTTTCTCCAGGGAATCTCCCCGACCCAGGAGTCAAACGCAGGTCTCCTGTACTGCAGGCAGATTCTTTATCATCTGAGCCACCAGGGAAGTACAGCCCATAAATACTGCAGGGAGAGTCTGCCTGCGCTGTTTGTGATAATTTCCAGATAGGGTCTATACTCCGGCAAATACACATTTGAATGGCAAATTAATGTCAGCAGCAAGACTGCAGATATTTTTGCAGGATTACTCATGTAAAACCACAGTTCTCCTTTGCTAGATTTCAAATCCTGGGCAGTTGATGGCCTTAGTTTGAAGAGACTACCGCCACACTTTGGGAGTTTAAACACAATTCACATTTTTACGTCTAACAATTCAAAAACACTTTCTTTCATTTCTGATATTACACTTTAACCCCAGAAATAACTTTTTTTGGCCAATCTGCAGATGCCTAACAATTCAAAAACACTTTCTTTCATTTCTGATATTACACTTTAACCCCAGAAATAACTTTTTTTGGCCAATCTGCAGATGCCCTGGCCCATTTTTCTGAAAGGACCTTGGCAAGAACAAAGGAAGGAGGAACAGCAGACTGAAATCCTATGATTCTCCAGTCAGAAGAACTCAGACATCACAGTTCAACCCTTGAAACAATCCCCCTTCCCCAGCAGTGCATTCGGTGCGCCTGAGCCCTCCGGTCCCACCTGCCCTCCAGGCCCCACCCTGGCGGCCGAGGAGCCCAGCCCTGAGGGCTCCTCCGTCCCCTAGGAGCCAGGCACCTCCTGGCTTAGATATGGTGGCGGAAGCACACACCAGGGCAGCTCCTGTCTGTGGGGGAGGGGGGCTGCAGTCTGGGTGGGACTCGCTGGTGTGGACGCTGCAGGTTCCGGGCCTCTCCGCCCCCTTGGGGCCGGTGGACCCTCCACGCAGAACTGCTTGCCTGCTCCCTACCCAGACGTGGGCCGCGCACAGGCCCTAGTTCGCCTTCCTCCCCTGCGCTGCCGGGTCCCTGGGCTCCACACCCCCGCCCCCAGTACAGCTGGGAGGTCGCTGTGCAACTACCCCCGCCCCACCCCCAACCCAGAGTCGCTGCTCTTGGGTTGAACCGCGGTTCCCCGGTAGGTTCAGGAAAGCGCTGTTCGTGGCCCGCTTTTATTGTTGGACGCGCCTCCCTCCCTCCTGGGGGCTCAGTTCAGACGGGTGTCCCGGAGGAAGGGCTGTCGACGCCCACCGCCCACGCGGCTCCGGTTCCCCATCACGCCCCTGGCCGGTCGCCTCTTGGACGGCTCGGCTGCTGAGTGACTTGGCGGAGCCAGAGCGCGTATCTGGGGACCTTGATGAGCAGCAGCGGCGCGGGCCCCTCGGGGGGCGCGGCGCCCAGCAGGCCGGTGAGGAACCAGGCGCCGCGGTGCTCCCGGGCCACCGCGCCGCCCGCCACCCACCGCGCCCCGCCGGCCGCCGCGCCCCGCTCGCAGCTGGTCCGCGTGGTCACCGTGGCGTTGAGGGCCCGGCCGCACTCCGCGGGCTCCACGTGCGTGACCCGCAGCCGCAGGGGCGCCATCTCGCGACCGCGGAGGGTCCAGCCGCCCAGGACGCCCGGCTGCGGCAGGAGGACGCGCTCGGCGAAGTCCGCGTCGGCGGTGCAGACGGGCCGCCCCGCGTCGGGGCAGCGCACGGGCCGCGCCAGGCGCAGCACGGCCACGTCGTTGTGCCCGGTGTCCGCCTCGAACCTCGTGTGCACGTGGACGCCCTTCACTGGCACCTGGAAGTGGGAACCTGCAAGGAGGCGGGGCCGGGGCTCAGGGCGACTCCGCGCCGCCTCCCCGCTCCCCGCCCCGCCCTGCGCCACCTGCCCGGGGACCGGCGTGCCCCAGCGGGCCTCCCGCACTCTTCTCTATAAAACCAGTGAGCGTCCGGGGGCCGCGGCGGGGGCACAGTGAGGGGAGGCTGAAAAGGGCGGAAGGAATTAGGAAGAACCTCTCGGAGTGAATCAGACTTGCCTGTGGAGGAGTCATTTTCTAGGCTCATGGCCTGTTGACTGAAAAATGTCTGAGGAAGGAGGGCAAACATGCGTTCAATATTCGCGGGTCCTAGGCAGCACTGTGGGGCAGTTCACAACACAGCCCCGGCCCGCAAGGACGGAGGTCTGAGTGCTCCGCTTCAGTGTCAGACCGAGTGCCCCACTCCTCGGCTGCAAATTCCGCACTGCTGCGTGCTGTGCCCAGAACTCCGCCAGCTAGTCCCCGCTGCTTTGAGTGTATGAGTGAGCTCACCAGCGGGAAGCTAAACCGAGTCTGTATTTCATTAGAAGCGAGAATTCTAGATTGAAGGGCTTCTTTTTATTTCTACATAGGATAGTTTTCGTTTCCGGAGCCATCTTATCCAGCTGATGGCAACATACTCACGTGTTTTCACACTAATGTTTGTGGACAGTAGTGAGCACGTGGCTGTCGTCAGCACAAAGTTGTCCAGTATCAGCACACCCCCAAAGAAGTCTTCTCCCTCAGAATTTGCTAGTTTTACCTGTGAAAAGCAAGCAGACGAGAGAGAACTCTGCAGCACTTGCGGCAGCATAGTGTGGTGGCTGTGTGTGTGTGCGGCGCACACCCTCCAGCCGGCCCAGCGCGCCCGCCCATTGCTGAGGCCCCTCAGCGCGCGGAGGGCGGTGGGGGCGAGAAGGGGCAGGCGAGCGACGGAGCGTTGCGGGGGCAGGCAGCGAAGGCACAGTTCCGGGGAGACCAAGCCCCACCCCCCGCTCGCCCCTCACTCGAGCTCCCCTCCCTCGACCCTCCCAGTCCTGGTGGTCCCTGAGCTATGGCTGTCGCTTGGCCAGGCCTCCACACAGCGGCCACGTGCTCCCACCTGGCTGGACCCGCGTGTAAGCGTCAGGTGAGGGAGACGCGCGCACCTGCACACAAGTGCGCGCGCGCGCAGGGGGCCAAGCGCAGCCCGGTTGCTAGAGCAACCCGTAAAGCTTTCTGTCAAGGGATGGTCGCTATGGTTACTGAGCACTTGCGATCCACCGGTCCAAGCCAGGACGTGCTGCAAGCCAGAAATGCTGTACACTACACGTCCGACAGCCAAGACTCAGGTGGAAAGAGGAAACGTAAATATCTCCGTTTTTAAACTATTCATTGCGTGTTGAAATAATATGCAGACGTGCTGAGGTAAATAAAGCACATCATCGGAATTAACTTCACCCACTTTCTATGCACGCGGCTGCTAGAAAACTTAAGTCACGTCTGGGGCCAACGCGCTGTTTCTCTTGACAGGGCTGAGGAAGAACGGGGTGATCTGTGTTAGAGGCCTGGGATGCAAGGAAAACGCAAAATGTAGGTAAACCCAAACCCACATTGGTGGGATTTCTAAAAATAGTGCCTATCTTGTGGAGTTACTAGTAAAGCAAGAAAAGACTAAAATACTGGTCGAGGTAGCAGATGAGCGTAAAAGAAAGTGCCTGAAGTGCTTTGGGAGAAGGGTCAACATAATAACTTCCTGTGTTGCTGAAGCGGTGAGTTCAGCATGAGAACATGCTTTGAAGTGCAATGTGGAGGTTGTTGATAGTTCGCCTAAATCAGAGAAAGGAGAGATGACAGACGGGGGAAACGTACAGATTAAAACGTGTTCCTGTTACCTGCCACGGGAAAGGCAGAAGGCTCTGCTGGCTTCGCTGGGGCCTCTGGCAGCACTCGGAGTCGAGGGTTCCGCACGCACACGTGTCTTCATTGTGGGGGCCACACGGACAGAAAGGTCAGAGCCTCCCCGGGCAGGCGGTGGGCTGACCGCGGTGCTGACCCAGCCTGCTCTGTGGCGCCCATTAGCCCGAGACACTTCGTGTACACGCGGAGCAGGTGGGATTCCATACCTGCTCTCAGAGATGGGGGGAAGGCAGGTAGGGGAGCCTGGCGGGGGCTGGGAAGCCTGCTCGCCCCTGGCCCCGACCAGCCGCAGCAGGGGAGGTGGGCTTTGAGTCGCTGCAGAGGAAGGCCAGGGAGGCTCACCGAGGGGGAGGCAGGACCTGCGGTCTTGGCCCAGCGTGTGGCCCCTCGCACAGCTGCAGGTGTAAGACTCCGGTCCTGGGTAGCAGAAGTGCTGGCACCCGTCCAGCCTCAGGGGGTGACATTCGTTTTTAGCTAAAAGAGAAGGGGGAAGCAGAAATGTTGCCCCGGAAACAGCCATTCTGAAGTATCCTTTTCAGTCCATCCTAAAGGAAATCAGGCACTGGAAGGACTGATGCTGAAGCTGAAACGCCAATACTCTGGCCACCTGATGCGAAGAACTGACTCATCTGAAAAGACCTTGATGCTGGGAAAGATTGAGGGCGGGAGGAGAAGGGGACAACAGAGGATGAGACAGCTGGATGGCATCACCGACTCAATGGAAGAGTTTGAGTGAGCTCTGGGAGTTGGTGATGGACAGGGAGGCCTGGCGTGCTGCAGTCCATGGGGTCGAACGAGTCGGACACGACTGAGCGACTGAACTGAACTGAACAACCATCCTTGAGCATGGGGCTCTGGCTTTTCATTCCAAACATGCTCATGTGAGCGCTTCCATTCTGGGTCAGGAACGAACGGGGGTGGAGCCCTGCGGGCCCCTCACAAGGATCTTCATGGCCCCTCTGTGGGCTCACTTCCTGCCACGGCAGCCAGCCGGACTTCTTAAGGGGCTTCTTCTTCGAGGTGGGGGTCGGGACGGGGAGGGAACGCGTGTGGGGTGAAGCTGGGAACCCTGCTCGGCGCGCTGCACTTCGGGCGTTTCCCCAGCACCGGGTGGAGCTCTCAGGGAGGCTGGTGGAGCAGAGCGCCGACAAGTTCAGTAACATCAAGGACGGAGTTCACTTCTGCATGGAGGGGTCTCTGGCTGCTTTGACCCCCACTCCCCGCCGCCCCAACCCGCAACGTGATGACACCAAGTGATGAAGCTGAGGACAGTCTCACACCCATGACCCAGGAGCTGGGCCCTTGGAGGTGGGGCAGGGATCCCAGGGAGAGGTGAGGATCCGGGGAAGGAGGGGGGCCCCAGGAAAGGGCAGGGGTCCAGGGAGGGGCGGGGATCCCGGGGAGAGGTGAGGATCCAGGGGAGGAGGGGGGTCCCGGGAAGGGGCAGGGGTCCCAGGGAGGGGCAGGGGTCCCGGGGATGGGCGGGGATCACGGGGAGGGGCGGGGCCCACCGAAGGCACAGCTGGGGCCCTCGTAGCCTGGCGCGCAGGTGCAGGTGTAGCCGCGGATGCTGTCCTGGCAGGACCCGTTGTTGAGGCAAGGCTGGGAGGCGCACGGGGAGCCGCCTGCGGAAAGGACGCCCCTCTCGGGTGACCCTGACGCCCCCGGCTCAGCCTGCCCACCTGCCCCTCTAGGACCTGTCTCCTTGCCGAGAGGCCTCCTGGAGACCCCCGGGCACTGTGGTCCCCAAACAGCGCCCGCAAGCCTTGCCTTCCGCAGCTTAACCGGCTTCTGGCCATCAGCACAAGGCCCATGGGAGCCGGGGGGCGGGCGAGCTTCCCCCTCATCCCGCGGCCCGGCGCCCTTCCCTTGGGTCAATGTCTGGGAGCCCAAGGCTGGACACTGGGAATCCTCTGGCCTCGAGTTCTCAGCCCTGGAGAGCGGGGTGGATGCCTCCTTCCATCAAAGCCAAAAGCGGAGGAGGCGGCAGGCCGGGTGGAGGGGACACTCACCCATGTATGTCTTCCAGAATTCGTCCTGTCCGGGTTAACAGAAGAGTGTTAGATAGAAATCAGACACCTGCTCTTCCACCTCCTCCCGCGGCTAAGCTTGAAGATAAGGAAATGCTGACTCTGTTCACTTAGTAGGGAAACGCTGGTTGAAACGAGAATATGGAATTCTCTACATCTACTTCGCTTAAGTGAAGCGAAGTTGCGTAGTCGCGTCCGACTCTTTGTGACCCCATGGACTGCAGTCTGGAGGCTCTTCCATCCATGGGATTCTCTAAGCAAGAACATTGGAGTGGGTTGCCATTTCCTTCTCCAGGGGAACTTCCCGACTCAGGGATTGAACCCAGGTGTCCCGCTTTGCGGGCAGCCTCTCTAACCAGCTGAGCCACCAGGGAAGCTACCTCTACTTAGTGCCCTCTTTAATATATGGTCTGGGCTTCCCGGTGGCTCAGTGGTGAAGAGTCCGCCTGCAGTACAGGAGATGTGGGTTTACCCCTGGGTCAGGAAGATCCCCTGGACGAGAGCAGGGCAACCCACTCCGGTGTCCTTGCTGGGAAATCCCGTGGCCAGAGGAGCCTGGCGGGCTGCAGTCCGTCGAGTCGCAAGAGTCGGACAGGACTGAGCGACTGAACATCCAGCGCAGCCTGTGCTCCGCGCCCTGTCTGGCGTGTATTTGCTGTGACCCGCGTGAGGAAGGGAGAGTGTCGGTAGCTGAGACGCAGCACAGACCCCACGGCCTCCCGGGCGCCTCCCATCCCGGTGGTCTCACCGGCCCCACTCCTCAGAGTGCCGGATGCAGATGTGAGAAATTCCCACCACTTTTTCTGTTTTATAAGCCAATCAGCAACGATGGAACTTTGTGAATTGCGTATGAGACGCGTTGTTTTCGGGCAGGGCAGCTAAAGGTGGGAGACTCCTCAGGCTTAAAGCCTGGAGATAAGCGCACGAGCCAAACACCATCCCCGGCTCCCAACTCCTCGAGGGGGCTTGCAGCCTCGGGGTGCGAGCCCAGCTTTCCCTTCACCAGGAACTTTTCATTTCTCCCAGTTCTATGAAGGATGGTCTATTTCAGAGGAGTTTTCTTATACATGGGCATCCGAGAAAATATATTTTATAGTTAAAAAATATATTAGAGAGAGGCTTCCCTGGTCCCATAGTAAAGAGTCTGCCTGCCAATGCACAGGTTCCATCCCTGGCCCAGGAAGAGCCCACGCGCCTCGGAGCACCTAAGCCCACGTGCCCAGCGACTGAGCCAGCACCTAGCGCCCGCGGGCCGCAACTGCTGAGTCCAAGAGCCCAGAGCTGTGCTCCTCAAGAGGAGCCACCGGGAGGAGAAGCCTGAGCACTGCCAGGGAGAGGGGCCCGCCTGCCACAGGAGAGAAAGCCTGCAGCCGTGAAGACCCGCCACAGCCAGAGGGGGCCAGCCTGCCACAGGAGAGAAAGCCTGCAGCCGTGAAGACCCGCCACAGACAAAAATAAATGGATAAACAAATAGACCTTAAAGTACATGTGGTGGTGGTTCGATCGCTAAGTCGTGCCCGACTCTGGGACCCCATGGACTGCAGCCCGCCAGGCTCCTCTGTCCATGGGATTCTCCAGGCCAGAATACTGGAGTGGGTTGCCATGCCCTTCTCCAGGGGATCTTTGCAACCCAGGGATCAAACCCAGGTCTCCTGCACTGCAGGCAGACTCTTTACTGAGCTATGAGGGAAGCCCTCTAAAATATATATATATATATGTATATTTAAGAAACAGGTCAACATTTGCTCAGAACCAACTTCAAATATTGCTGCCTCGATATGTAAAGCATATTGCATGTTTTGCTGTTCTGAGAATTTACGCACGGAGCTTCAGCCCCTCTGTCTGCCCCCTGACAAGCCTCTGGGCAACGGAGACTGGCAAGGTCTTCGCTGTGGTCTTTAGTGTGTGTCTCCTCACTTCTGAACCAAGGTGCTGATCATGAGAGATGTTTTTACTGTGGAGGCATCCTAAGGAGGGTTTTTGTGCTGCTGGTACATTGAAACCATTTCATCTCTATTAAACATGCTAAACTCCGTGAGTCCTCACAGGCTGAGGGACCTCTGTGAGGAGTCCGGCTACTCAGGGTGCTGGCTTGCTGAATCTGAGGGAAGAGTTTAGGGGGTTTAGGGGGACCGAGCTGCCCTGGGGGCTCCCACTGACAGGCTGGGGAAGCAACTCCCAGCAGTGTCCGATTCCTCATCTGTACGACTGGGTCAGACCGACCTCCCACGTACGGGAGCAGGTTCCTTGGGTCTTTGGGAGAACAGGCCCCCTGAGGCAGCAGACTGACGGGAAAGCGGGCGAGCGTGTGGCGGGGATGCGCACCGTGGCCTCGTCGTCTTCAAACACCTCTCTCGCCTCCTCGTAGACGCAGACCTCCTCCAAGCACTCCTTCTCTAAATGCCCCTTGAAGAGCTCTTCCAAGAGGTAGGAGCTGGCTCGCCTCCACCTGGCCAGAAGCTCGTGCGCTTTCGAAGCGGGAAGAAAGACTGCAGGGCGAGACGGGAGTGCAGGCGCCTCAGCGAGCAGGGCTGAGGCCCGGGGGCCAGGCTCGGGGCGACGGGTGTGCAGACCCACGAGTGGTCCTTTCCTCCTGCTCCTGACGACACCGGGCCCCAGCCCTCCACGGGCAGCCAGGCCAGCAGGACAGAGCTTAGAACAGGAGGGCGGGAGCCCGAGAGGACGGGGCGGAGGGCAGGCTGTGTCCTCCGGGCAGCCCTCTGCCGGGACGACGGCCCTCCACTTCTAGCTGGCCACGCGGCTGCTTGGCCAGGCTCTCCTGCTGCCAAAGGAGGCCGAGTGACTGAACGCTGGCCACCAAGATGCAAACAGAAGGGCCAGGGTGCAGCTCCTGGGAAACTTCTGGAAAAAAGACAACTGGTGTGGCCCTTGGCCATTGCTTTCTCCCTCCGCATACTGCTGCCTGGGACACAGTTGTGATGGCTGGAGCTCTAAGCACCATTCTGGAATATGGGGACCAGGGCCACGTCAGGGAGGACTGTTGGAACCTTCTTATAAGGGCGGTCATTGGATCCAGGGCTTCCCTGGTGGCTCAGCTGGTAAAGAATCCGCCTGCAACGTGGGAGACCTGGGTTCGATCTCTGGGTTGGGAAGATCCCCTGGAGAAGGGAACGGCTGCCCACTCCAGTATTCTGGCCTGGAGAATTCCGTGGACCGTATAGTCCACGGGGTTGCAGAGAGTAGGACACGACTGAGCAGCGTTCACTTTCACTAACTGAGGGTGATGTGCAAAGACCCTAGGTGACAGGTGAAGTCGCTCAGTCGTGTCCAGCTCTTTGCGACCCCGTGGACTGTAACCTACTAGGCTTCTCCGTCCATGGGATTCTCCAGGCAAGAATACTGGAGTGGGTTGCCATTTCCTTCTCCAAGGGATCTTCCCGACCCAGGGATCAAACCGGGGTCTCCTGCATTGGAGGCAGACGCTTTAACCTCTGAGCCACCAGGGAAGCCCCTATTTCCAAAGACCCTACTTCCAACTAAAGGTCACACGCTGATGTTCTGAGTGAACGTGAAGTTTAGGGGACACTGCGTAGACGGTGCCCACAGGTGAGGAAGATGCTTTGGGACGCGGATGTCCGGCCTCCCCAGCAGTCTTCAGCCGAATGTTTTCAGCATCAGCCAAGTGCTTCTGAATCAGTCACTACCATTTCAGCTGCGGGATAACAACTTCACAGTCCTCCTCCTTTGTACTTACTTGCTGGCATTCTGATGTAAAGGAGAACTCTTCTCCAGATGCTTTGGTTGATTCATTTGCTTAATGGATTTTAAAGTGAATATACTTTAAAGTGAATATTCATTTTCACTTTATATTTAATGGATTTTACATTAAAATCCATACTTAATGGATTTTAAAGTGAACAGTCAAGCGAATACCCTTCCATCCCGGAAGTTCTGTCAGATCCCTTTCCATGTTGTCTGAGCACCGCCATGTCTTTTCCTCCTCGTATTACTACTGCACGCCGCCTGTGTTCTCTGCCCGGCAGCAAGGTTTTCGTGGGTCTGATTCTATTCTTTCTCCTGCAGGTTCACGGCAGTCTTGTTTCCCTGTGTGTTGGTGGTTTCCTTTTGGTTGAGACAGGAACCCCAATTGAGAAAGACCATGTCTCTGCCATCGAGGCGGATGGGACACGAGGTCACTGCCGGCTGCAGACCCCGGGCCGACAGCAGTGACTGAGTCTCGGGAGGAGGCTCTCTGCCAACACCTCCGTCCCCTCGGGGACTGTGTCTCTCTCCTCCGAGTGGTGCCAAGGGCGGCCTAGGCTGGGCGGGCGTCTCTTCCTGGGCCCACTTGGGCCGTGAGAAGGTTATGGCCATTTTAATAGCACACTTATCTAACCGACAGATCCAGAACACTACTGTTTGAACACACACGACTGTTAAAAGGAACCAAGTCTGTGTTCTGATTTCTGTGCTAAACCTGTGCAGTTGGGTGTATTTTGAACTCCCAGCAACGTGACTTTGGCCACCAGCTGGGGGAGGCATCGTGGCAACATGGGTGGCGGGAGCCTGGGGTCCCCCGTCTGCGGCCGCTGGTTTGGATTCAGCGGTCTAGGAAGGTTGGTGGGGGAGGGGCCCTGGGCAGGGGCTGTGGAGGGGCTGGGGTCCCCTCAGGGCTCCCCGGAAGCTGTATCCTGAGCCCCAGACCTGGCAGCTCACTCTGTCTGGACCCCTGAGGACTCCAGAGGACACGGTTACTTCCGACATACTCCTCACGAACAGCACTGAGACCAGGAGCTGGGCGCAGACCACCTCGGTCCTGCCCGGGCCCCTTGGCTCCCAGAGAAAGCCCCCGAGCACCCACCCGCTGCCCGAGCACACCCACCTGTGGGCCGGGCGGCGAGCGGGGCGAGGAGGGTGAGGAGCCCGAGGAGGAGGACGGCGAGCGGTGGCGGGGCGCAGCCGGCCATGGTCAGCATTGGGCAAAGTCCCCGCTGGCTCCAAGCACAGGGCGGCCGCGTGGGGGCAGGGAGCCCGCCCCGCAGAGAGGCGCTACCCGCGGAAGAGCCTGCATCCGCGCGGTCAGGGTCCTGCGTGCAGGCTCCCCTCCCGCGTTCCTCTGCTTAAAGCGGAGAGGGGCGACAACGGAACCCCGAGGCAGAGGGGCACCCGCTGACCCGCGGGGTGGAAGTGGGGCCGACGGCGCTGCGGCGAGGGTGGGGGAGGCGCCTCCGCCTGCTGCTGGGGATGAGAGCCGCCGAGTGCAGAGCCCCAGGGCTGTTTAGGACTAGCCGGTCTCGGGGCTGCCCTGGGAGAAACCTGAACACAGCCGCGAGCAGAGCGTGCCCTCTGGGCAGGGGCCCGAGGCAGACCCTCAGGGCAGGGCCGGGAGGCCTAGCCTGCCAGTCTTCTGTCCAGAGTGGGGGCGCCCACCTCCGCCTCCCGGGGAGCCACGTGGGGACACGTGCTGGGAAGCACGCTCAGCACCGCGAGGACAGCAGCACGCTGGCTGTGCCAGGGGACAGCAAACGCACAGAGCGGCCAGCCCGGTCCACCGGGGCACCACGTCTGTCGTCCCCGCCCCCGTCTCTGGGTCTCTCTCTGGCTGCTGGTCTCTCCTTCAGTCCCAGCACGCCCGGGTGTCGGGTTCCCGGCCTGGTAAGGTCCCTGGCGAGAACCCCACACGCCCCCGCCCTGCACCCTTGGAGTCGCCCTCAGACTCTCGTTCAGGGTGCTTTCCGGGCTGTCCTGTTCTCAGATGAGGGCACCGTGGAGGCCCCACTGAGCCCGCTCTGGGCGTCGTCCTGGCGGGCACACCCCCACGTGATGATGCAGCCTGAGACCAGAGCTACGCTGTCCTGCCGGTAGTTCAGGACGACCTTCCCCGGGGCTCTGGCGCCGTCGTGGTGGAACGGTGGCTGTCATGAGAGCCCGTCTAGAATGGAGCCCACCCTGCAGCCCAGAAGGCGGGGTCTGCACCTGCTGCAGGCCCTCCCTGGGGCCTCAGGGACCCTGCCTGTGCCAGTCCCTGGCTCTGGGCCCCTCCGCACCACTCTGCCCCCCTGTGTCCCCCCACGGGGACCGCGGGTGCACTCGGAGGGCGGTCAGACCCTGTACCCCACGATTGCTCACTGCCAGCTTCCCGCTCCTCTCCATCCCCGAGGAGACTTCCTCGGAGACGCCCGGCTGTCCTGGGGCGCAGGCCTGGCTCGGGTCCACCTTGAGACCAGCCTCATCTCCCTCCAGAGGGAGACGCTCAGACCAGGAGGCAGGTCCTCCCAGGCCCAGAGTCAGCCCTGTGAGGCCCAGAGCGTGCTCCCAATGGCGCCACCCGTGCTCCCAATGGCGCCACCCGAGCCCCCGCTGACGCTCCAGTTCCTGCGGGGAGAGCTCGGCCTGCGGGTGGTGAGGGCCCTCCCTTCCCAGAGCCTAGCCCCCTGCCCACTAACCCGCAGGCTCAGCCCCGACACGGGGAGACGCAAGTGTGACGGGAGTCAGGTGTCCCCGAGCTGTCTTGGGACTCTGAACTCCACTGTCCGAGAAATCCGGGTTCACTCTGCCCAGAGGCCTTGCCCCCACCACGCCAGTCTGGCCTCCACCGCCCTCTCTGTGGGGCCTCCCTTTGTGGAGGTCAAGGCGGGACACTTGGGAACAAACCCTCTGGTTTGACCATTTCTGGGAAGCCTGTCCCACTGATTTTTCCAAACTTGCAATATCTCCTGTTTACAAAACTGTCTGGTGACCCCTGGGGACTCTTGGGATGGAACTTTGGAACTCGGCTTCATTGGGTTTCGCAAAAGGCAAATGGCTTGGGAAACACAACAGGCCCCGCTGAGGTGACCGTGTCTCTGAGAAGCACGTCTGACTTTCCTGACTGTTTGGGTTGAGGCCTGGAGCTGATGCAGGTGGAGGGGCTTGGCCTGGGGACGTGACCGTTCGAGAGGGGGCCCCCTCTCGCAGCCCCCCGGCATGCACCCAGCGTGAAGGGGCCCTGAGGGGCATTGGGGACTTGTCAGAATCGGGTTAGTGCTCTGGACACTGCCTGGACCTGAGACTTCAGAGCCCCTGCTGGGGACAGTCACCCCGGGGGCATGTGCGGGACTCCAGAGTCTGTGGGGCTGGGCCTGGCGGACGCGACGCTGAAGCCAGTAAAGAACCGGCCAATAGGTCAACGTCAAAACATCCTTGCAACAGGAAGCCCTCTGGGCCCCTCTTCCCAGGGCGCCTGCCTTTCCTGGGAAGGCCCGTGAGGGGAGACCCCGCCCAACCCAGCCCCCAGCCCAGCTCCCAGATCCTCTGCAGAGTGCTGAGCAGCCTGGACGGCAGCTTGGGGCCTCTGAGGACAGAGAGACGCACTGGGGACAGGACAGGCTTTGAGGCTCCTTCCTGAATCCCAGGGACACTCCCAGCGGGGGACAGGAGGCGGCCTGGGGCTGGTCCCTGGAGTCTCGTTTCTGCTTCTGTGGGGCAAGAACAGACCCAGACTCAGGAGAGGACACGGCTGTAATCAGCTCTGACCAGGGAGGGAGCCCGCTCAGAGCGGAGGGGGGGGCGGGACCGTCCAGGTGGTGGGCGCGTCACTGGGGCTGGGGCTGCGGCTCCCCGCGGCCCTCGCTCCGGCCTTCATGATCTTGTCGATCCACTTGAGGAAGTTGGAGACTTTGGTGTAGACGCCGAACTTGCCCTTGCGCGCGCACCCTTCGCCCCAGCTGACGATGCCGGTGACGAAGTAGGTGTCCCTGAAGCGGGTGACGTGGGGGCCGCCGCTGTCGCCCTGGCAGGCGTCCTCGGGCTGGGCGTCATAGCCGGCGCAGAACATGTTGGGCGTGATGCTGAAGCTGCTGGACAGCTTGCAGGCGTTGCGGTCCACGTAGGGCACCTCCAGCATCTTGAGAGTGGACGACAGGCGGCCTTTCTCGTGCGTGCGCCCGAAGCCGCTGACGATGCCCGTCTTCTGGGTCATCAGCGTGGCCTCCGCCCAGTCCTTCTCGGGCAGGCAGGCAGGTGCCACGTTCCGGCGGAACCGGATGGGCGTCTTGAGCCTCAGCACCGCGATGTCGAAGTCGTAGGTCTCCTTGACGAAGCGGCTGTGCTTCACGGTCATCTCCACCCCGTGAGACATCTCGTTGCCCTCCTCCTGCTCCGTGTTCCGGTCGCCTGAGGACGGGACAGGGCCATCAGCTCGGGGCCAGCACGTCGCCGACACCTTAAAGTAGTCCTGATAGTTTCTGCTCAAAGACTGGCATGTGGTCACTAGACAACGCGAAATAGAGGCGAGACGCGCGAGGCGGGGAGACAGCCTTCTGCCTCTCAGCTGGTGTCAGCGGTCATGACCCCTTGTGCACCCGTGGGTGGGACCAGCCACCTGGTCTGACCTGCCAGACACCGCCCCCCCCCCGGGCCACTGGGCCAGGTGGGCGCAGGTCAGAACCCATGTGTGCCATTCTCAGACTCAGAATGAAGAAAATAACTGAAAATCTCTCCCGAGTACTGCAAACACTGATGACATGTGGAGCTGGCAGCATCTAAAATTACCGAAATGAGACTCACCTGTAAACATGTAAAATGTGTAATGAAAAGGCAATGTAACTAGCAAGTTAGGAATTGCAGACGTGGCTCACGTCCACGGCTTCACTGTGTGGTCACAGAGCAGCTCTGAGATCCGGTGGAGAAGGAGGGCGATCAGAATTAACCCCCAGACAGAAGATACTGGCCGCTCAGACCGCTGGGGGTGCTGGCGGGCTTCCCGGAGGAGGGGCCCCCTCTTCCCTTTCTCCCCCCGCCCAGGGTTTCAGGGCTTTAACTCTCCGTGTTTCTGGCGTCTGCCGGTCCCAGTGTCTGACCAGGAGGAGGGCGCTGTGGCCATGGATGGCACTCACCAACCCTCACCGTGAACCTCTTGGCCTGGTGCAGGCAGTGGGCAGCCGTGAGGATGTAGAACTCGCTCAGGATGGTGCCCCCGCAGAATCCCTCGTTCTCCTCATTGACCAGCAGAGCCTGAGGAGGGGCGGGCGCCGGGGAGTGTTACCCTTAACCGGCCTCCTCCCCGCCCCAGCCTGCAGTGGGCCTCCCCGAAGAAGGGCTCCTGGGGTTTTCAGGCTGGAACGAGGCCCTGGGCTGTGCCCCAGTGCCCACCCCCATGGGCTGTCCTGCCCAGCCCTGGTGGATCTCGGAGCTGGCCCGCCATGGACGCTATGGTCCTGATCAGCCCTGCTGGTTCTCAGAGCTGGCCCGCCGTGGACCCCACAGTCCTGCCAACTGCCCAGCCCTGCTGGTTCTCAAGTGGGCCTGCCGTGGACCCCATGGTCCTGCCAGCTGCCCAGCCCTGCTGGTTCTCAAGTGGGCCCGCCGTGGACCCCATAGTCCTGCCAGCTGCCCAGCCCTGCTGGTTCTCAAGCGGGCCCGCCGTGGACCCCACGGTCCTGCCAAGTGCCCAGTGCTGTGGGCTCCAGACTCGCCCGCCAGGCCCTCCTGGTCTTTATTCTCCCTGCCCTTCCTGGGTGGCAACATTACACTCTGGAAAAGAGGCCCTGGTGCCTTCAGACCGACACTCAAGATGCCCACAGCCGCCGTGACCCGCAGCACGCTCTCTGGGGGTGGTGGCTGGTGTGGCGTGTCCTTCTGCAGGCTCGTGGCACGTTAGATGCAGGCCCAGCATGTAGCCGTGGGCCGGTGGACGTCGTCACTGACGGCTGCCGCAGCTCTGGGATCATCACTTGTAGGAGAAGCCATCTTGGCTCTGGACACAGAAACCCTGAGGTCCAAGCAAGGGATCCGGGTAGATCGAGGCCCCAGTGAAACCCACTCGAGTGAACAGCAAGGCGTCTACAGTGTGTGTCTGGCGTGGTGTCTGGGATGCGTGCCGCTAACAGTTGCTCACTGTTTATCTGAAGTTCACGTGTGAGGGGAAGCCCGTGCTCTCACTTGCTAAGTCTGGCAACTTTAGTCCAAACTGACAACCAAAGAGTGATTTCTTTACCTTTGGAAACAAATGGCTTTACGCTTTGCTAAGGCACCATCTGCCTCCTTAGGACTTAGGTGTTTGGGTAAAAGAATCTTTCAAATTAGAAGTTAAACAAGGAGAGCAACTCTTTTCGCCTCCTGTCAAACCCAAGAGAATGCACGGCTGCGGGGGGCCGCCCTGTACCCACAGACCCTGCCCTATGGCCCAGACTGGAGCCCCTCCTCTGCCTGGTGGGGGGCGTAGCGACTGAGAGGCCAGAGGCCCAGCCTTTGCAGCCCAGGCTCCTCCAGCAGGGCCCACTCACCCGCGGCAGGCCCTCAACACCTGCAGTGCCCAGCAGATGCCCTCCCGCCCCAGCCACCTGGCCTCCAAGCCCCACAGTTACCTGCCAGGGGCACTCGCCCTCCGCACAGTCCCTGCCGCCCACTATCCGGACCAGCTGGCTGCCGTCCTCCCCAGCGCTGGGCTCGGTCCTGTTGAGGGCCAGCAGGTGCAAGGAGCTCTCTGTGGGGCCCAGGTCTCCAGGGTCGTACTGCTCCAGGTCACCAGTGTCGAGCGCACCCTCGCCGGCGTGGACGACCCACCGCCGGCTACGTCCCTGTGTGAACTTCCCGCAGGGGAAGGACTCTGGAAGAAGCGCTTGGGCTCAGCCAGGCGAGCAGGACACAGCCCACCCCGTGGGAGGGGCAGGCGGAGGAGCGTGCCTGGGGACAAGGCAGGGCCCACCAGGAGTCTCTGAGGAGAGGGGTGCCCTGTGTCCTGCTGGGTGGGGGCGGGTCACGGGTGGGAGCCCTGACCTCTGGCTGGTCAGTGCTGAGGGGTCTCAGGGCCTCTGCAGTCTGCTGGGATGTGTGCAAAAGTCAGGGGGCTGTGGATGAACAGAGGCCGTGGGGCAGCAGGTGACATGGCTGGCATTAATACATGGAGACCACGATGGCAGAGCAAGGGGACTGGGGGGCACAGTGCCCTGAACCCCGTCAACTCTGCCATGTGTGTTAAACACAAGGAGATCCAATCCGTCCATCCTAAAGGAGACCAGTCCTGAATAATCATTGGAAGGACTGATGCTGAAGCTGAAACTCCAATTCTTTGGCCACCTGATGTGAAGAACCGACTTATTGGAAAAGACCCTGGTGCTGGGAAAGACTGAAGGCGGGAGAAGTGGACAACAGAGGAGGAGATGGCATGCTGCAGTCCGTGGGGTCACAAAGAGTCAGACACAACTGGGCGACTTCACTTTTTTTTTTTTTACCAACAGAGACGTGACCCCACTGTCCTCCACCTGCTGCGAGGCTCAGTGTGCACAGTTGCCTCTGCCCTGAAATTGCCACCACCCCAGCCTGCGGCTGGACTCTGCATTCCTAAACCCCGCCCCCCCTTCCCGGTGATCAGGGCTGCGGGGCCAGTGGGAAGCCTGCTGGAGGCCGGCTGACCGGGGCCGTAGCCTCTCAGGTCCTCTGGTCCAATTCTGCCTCACATGGGGGGGAGTCCTGGTCAGACGGGACCTCCCCTGGGGTATGAGACGGTGGGGAGGGGCTCGCCCACCCCCAGGCCCCCCAGGACCCGGGCCCTCACTCAGCCCTGCCTGAGCTCCTGGGCCAGATGCGTGGTGTCCGGCCTTATCAAGGGAAAAGCCGTTTCCATCCGACCCACTGCAGCCAAATCAGTTCTGGATGGCGCTGTGTTCCCCCCGGCCCCTGCACCCCGTCTGAGGCTCCTTGGCTGGCCTACACATCTGGTGCTGATAACTCTAGCCCCCCAACCATGTGCCCTTCCCAGGGCTCCAGGCATCACGGCAGCGGGTCCCCAGTTTGCTAGGGGCCGGACTGTGTGCAGCCTCACACAGCACGTGCCCCCAGGAGCGGACGCCACAGGCCCGTCCCCCAGCCGGCCTCGGAAACAGCGTGTCTGTCTCCGGAACATGCTCCCCACCCAGAGGCTTGGCCCTACCACCACCCCACACACCTGTGCAACCCCCTCCCCACACCCCCTCCCTGCACCCCCACTCCACCCTTGTGCACACCCCCTGCCCGCATCCCCCACCCACCTGTGGACACGCAGGACTTGCTGTCGTCGCCCAGCACGTAGCCACGGGCGCAGGAGCACCGCACCTCACTGCGCTCCTCCCTGCAGAACTGGTCGCAGCCCCCATTGTCCAGGCTGCAGAGCTCACGCGTGGCTGCGGGGAGGCATGCAGCTGAGGGTGCTGCCCGGCCAGTGGGCTGGGGGCCCCGAGGCCAGGCCAGCACCCTGGGCAGGCCTTGTCCCTCGCACCACCTCCCGCAGGGTGGGGTGCCCGGCTTCCTGAGGCCCAGGAAGCTGCCGGGAAGGCCTGGGGGCAGAGGGTCTCAGGTTCAGCCCTCAGAGGGGCGGGGGGCTCTGGCCAGGGAGGCGGAGCTGGTGGGGCTGCGGGGTCCCCTCTGAGGCCTCTCTCCCCCGCGGCATAAAGGCCCTGGGGTCCGGCCTCCGTCCGCGTGGTGGGAGGAGGTGCGGCAGCAGGCTCCTGAACTCAGGCCGGCTCTCGCGGGCCGTCCGACGTGACTGAGTGACCCGGGCAGGTTACCTAGACCCGCAGCCTGTTCACCTGCTGGTGAAGCGGTGGAGGCCACACGCCTCCCAGGAGAGCGCCCAGGTCTCGAGAGGCGCTGGGCACAGGGCACCTCACAACCGGGCGGAGGGGCGTCACCCGGGCTCCCGTGTGCTGGACATCAGACTCCTGACACCCATCAGCCCTGCCGCCCTGGCACCTGGCTTTTCACTTCACCCTGGGCTTTGACGAGAAGACGCTCACAGGGCAAATGTTACAGAACCTACAGAAAACATGCCCGCCAGCCCCTGGGTCAGCCAAACGGT
>SJYA01003581.1:33205-59469 GCA_006410615.1 Neotragus moschatus | reverse complement strand
GGGCGGGGGGCGGGGGGGCCCTCTGGACAGCAGAGGGGCAGAGGCACGACTGATATTCCCGCTGGGGAAGTTCTGAAGTGTCCAGTCTGAGAGCGTGCTCTCAGGATTATACGTTCAGAAACGAGAAGCAGGCGTGCAAAGTTTTCTCTTTAGGGAAAACTGGTCTAATACTAACCCGATTTTTGTTAAAAAGTAATCCCTGTATTAGGAAAACTCAGCGATTTTTCCATGTAGTATTACTTGCGTTAGATTTGGACAATCCTGGGTACTCAGCACTGATACCGCTCAGATTTCCAGAATCACAAGAAGCAGGAGAGACGTCAGTTTGGCATGAAGGGGCCCGCCCTGCACGGGTGTTCACTCTGCAGCTGCTCGGAGGAGCAGGGGCCTGCCTGGGGTCCCGTCCCCCACCCCGGGGCCGTGGCGCGCCCTCTGCTGCTGCAGTGGCAAAGCCTGCAGAGCCAGGCTGAGCCACGGTGGCCGCCGGTGGCCTCCCAGGGCCTCCTGGGGCCTGGCGCCCGCCCTGCACCCCGCCAGGCAGCTCTGACCAGAAGGCACGGCAAGAGGAACTCACAGAATTCGCAGTTTTTGCCTTCAAACCCTTCCGCACAGGTGCAGGTGTAGTCCCCGATGCCGTCTTTACAGCGGCCCTGATTCAGGCACGGGTGGCCTTCACACTGGTCTCCGTCTGCAAAGGAAGCACTTGGACACCGACGCTCCCAGCCAGCACCCAGCGTCGGGACAGCCAGCGCCCCGCGTGGGACAAGCCAGCGCCCCGTCTGGTGGCAGCCAGCGCCCCGCATGGGACAAGCCAGCGCCCCGCGTGGTGGCAGCCAGCGCCCCGCGTGGGACAAGCCAGCGCCCCGCGTCGGGGCAGCCAGCGTGCTGTGCTGGTCTTGGCACACGTTTTCAGGTAACTCGACTGAACCTGGGGTTCTTCCTGTTTTCCTGCAAACACGTTGTCCTGTCTGGACTTTGTTACCCATCGCTTCTTTGCGGCCACAGGTACGCGAGGCATTTATCTAGCTAGATTTATCTAGCTAGGCTGAGCGTTCCGATTCTTGCTGGGACATTTGACAGTGGTTTTCCAAGTACTGACAACATGTTTATATCAGGAAGAGGAGCCCTGGGCTGGGGAGTGGGTGCAGCAAAAGGAGGCTGGAGGCTGGGTGACCGCCGGACACTTGTTCTGGACTGAGCATCACCAGACAGGGTGTCTGGTTGCACGAGCCAAACGTCTGGGTGTGAAAGGAGAGCAAGCCCCTGCCCAGCGCTGACACGGCTCTGCACTTCCTGGTTCGTGTGTACAGTGTGATTCAGGGGTAGGTCCAGTTGTCATTGTGAGAAGTCTGAACACGGTCACCAGAATGAAAACATTGTTATAACTCATACCACCTCAGATGGTATAAATCAAGATGGTTACCTTATGAGAGGAAACAATGTTTCAGATTCTCTTTTTTTGTTTCTACCTAATATACTTGGATTTTGAAAAATTGCCATGGAATTTGGTATCCTCAGATGGGAATGAACTGATTTAAATGTATATAATTAACAAAACTAGAATTAAATAAAGTTACCGTAAAAACTATTTGACAATAACTATTTGGGAAGCACTCAGAAGGGAAAAGTCTTAGATGAGTAAAATTTACACCTGAAAGGAAAGGAAACTCGGGAAACATCTTCAAAATTTGAATACAGTCTCTCCCATCTAAGTACCCTGATGAGACCATCTTACTTAAAATTAAAATAGAAAAGTTCTCACCTTTGTATATACTCCAGAATTCATTCTAAAAGGGAAAAAAAGATTTTGAAATGCATTGCGAAACAGGCATTTCATGCCAGTAGCAGCCATAATCTGGTAACTCAAGTGAGTAGCCCATTTCCCAAACAGAGACCTGCATGGCATGGCACCAAAAGCATAATCCATGAAAGAAGATATAGATAAATTGGACTCACTCTAGATTTAAAACTCTTACTCTGTGAAAACCATTGTTACCATGGTGGGACAAATTGCTCTAGAACTACTCAATCTTAAAGGGATTCTGTTCCCAGATCTTCTGTATTTGTAAAGCTGTGGCTTCAAGCACCTTTTTTTTTTTTTTTTAAATACATGTTGGTATAATAGATTATCCTATGCTAGCACCCATTTTCTTGCTTGCTAACGTTGGACACGGCATCTGGAAAACACTTTGTAATACTAACTCTACTAATGTAGCTTTCATTCTAGCAAAATCACCAACTCTGTGATCACAGTCAAGGTTTTCACATTATTTGTTTCAACTGTATTCGAAATTACTTTTCTTGAACTGCAGACGTTTCTATATGTGCTGCTTGTTTGCTTCTCACTAGTTTCAGTTTGGAGAAACTTTGCGGAAACCAGAGCAACTGAAGTGAAATCTCTAAAGCAGGTCCTTAGATGCAGAAGCAGACCAGGAGCTTCACGCGTCACATTCAGACTCTGCAGCAGACTCTCAAGGACCAGCGACCGCAGTGCTGAGGGTTCCTTCCCCGCGCAGCGCGTATTGGCAGGTAGTTCTCCGGCGTGCTGCAGTCCACGGGGTGGCAGAGTCGGACTCGACTGAGCGACTGGACTGAACTGCCTGAGCGTTCTGTCGGGTGGCGCACCGCTCTGTTTCACCCACTCACCCAGCAGAGGACTTTTGTGCTATTTCTCGTTTTGGACAGTTATCAGTAGAGATGCTATAAATGTTTCTGTACAGGTTTTGTGTGAAAAACGGTTTTCAGTTCTCTCCAGTAAGTATCTGGGAGCGAGACTGTGCAGCCATGTGGCAACGGGATCAGAGCCAGACTCTCCAGGCTGGCGGTGGTGTTTGCCTCCCCACAGGCAGCGTGTGAGCCGAGCCTGCTGCACAGCCTTCCCGCACCTGCTCCTTGTCAGGGCCGCTATGCTCCCTGTGGGTTTCATTTGCATTTCTGGAATGCCTAATCACAACAAGTGTCTTCTCGTCTGTTTACTTGCCATCCACAAATCCTCTTCAGAGAAACGTCTCTTCAAATCTTTTGCTCACTGTTCTATTGGGTTGCTTACTTTCTCTCTTGTGCTCTGGGAGTTCTTTATAAAGCTGAGTGCAAATCTTTTGGCAGACATGCTGCTGCTGCTGCTAAGTTGCTTCAGTCGTGTCCAACTCTGGGCGACCCCATAGACGGCAGCCCACCAGGCTCCCCTGTCCCTGGGATTCTCCAGGCAAGAACACTGGAGTGGGTTGCCATTTCCTTCTCCAATGCATGAAGGTGAAAAGTGAAAGTGAAGTCGCTCACTAAGTGTCTGACTCTTCACAACTCCATGGGCTACAGCCTACCAGGCTCCTCCGTCCATGGGATTTTCCAGGCAAGAGGACTGGAGTGGGGTGCCATCGCCTTCTTTGTTGGCAGATATGAGATTTACAAATATTTTCTTAGCCAGCAGCCCATATCTTCATTCCGGTAACAATGGTTTTCACAGAGTAAAAGTTTTAAATCTAGAGTAAGTCCAATTTATCTATATCTTCTTTCATGGATTATGCTTTTGGTGCCATGCCTAATAAGTTTTGCCTAACCTTGTGTCATGAACATTTTCTCCTGAAAGTTTCCTGTTTTATCTTTAGAGCTATGCGATCCATTTCGAGTTAACTCTGTGTAGTTGTGAGAAAAAGCTGACCTTGTTTTTCCATACAGATGTACAATCACTCTAATGCCATTTTTGAAAAAGAATTCTTTTTCCACTGAAATGCTTATGCACCTTTGTCGAAGATCTGTTGGCCACATTTGTGTGGGTCTATTTACGGGCTTGCTGTTCTGCCCTATTGATCTGTGCTTCTTCCTTTACCAGCACCGCACACCAATATCTCTGTGAGAAGGGTAACGTTGTAATACATCTTTAAGTCAGGTGGTGTGACTCCTCCAACTTTATCTTCTTTCTCAGAGCTGTTTCAGTTGTTCTGATTCCTTTGCTTTCCCCATTCACATTCTAGACTGAACCTGCCTCAGTCTGATGGAGGTTGGGTTTGCGTGGAATCTGTGTGTCAAACTGGGAGGAGTCGGTTTCTTGATACGTTGTCTTTCTCTGTCTGCTTACTTAGGCTCTCTCTCTTCCAACAGCCTTTTGCAGATCTCAGCACACAGATCGTGTATGTCTTATTAGACTCACACACGGATATTTTTCTTTGGGCAAATACTGAGTAGCATTAATTCTTTTTAATCTTTGGTTTCTAACTGTATATTACTTGGAGAAGNTTTGTTGGCAGATATGAGATTTACAAATATTTTCTTAGCCAGCAGCCCATATCTTCATTCCGGTAACAATGGTTTTCACAGAGTAAAAGTTTTAAATCTAGAGTAAGTCCAATTTATCTATATCTTCTTTCATGGATTATGCTTTTGGTGCCATGCCTAATAAGTTTTGCCTAACCTTGTGTCATGAACATTTTCTCCTGAAAGTTTCCTGTTTTATCTTTAGAGCTATGCGATCCATTTCGAGTTAACTCTGTGTAGTTGTGAGAAAAAGCTGACCTTGTTTTTCCATACAGATGTACAATCACTCTAATGCCATTTTTGAAAAAGAATTCTTTTTCCACTGAAATGCTTATGCACCTTTGTCGAAGATCTGTTGGCCACATTTGTGTGGGTCTATTTACGGGCTTGCTGTTCTGCCCTATTGATCTGTGCTTCTTCCTTTACCAGCACCGCACACCAATATCTCTGTGAGAAGGGTAACGTTGTAATACATCTTTAAGTCAGGTGGTGTGACTCCTCCAACTTTATCTTCTTTCTCAGAGCTGTTTCAGTTGTTCTGATTCCTTTGCTTTCCCCATTCACATTCTAGACTGAACCTGCCTCAGTCTGATGGAGGTTGGGTTTGCGTGGAATCTGTGTGTCAAACTGGGAGGAGTCGGTTTCTTGATACGTTGTCTTTCTCTGTCTGCTTACTTAGGCTCTCTCTCTTCCAACAGCCTTTTGCAGATCTCAGCACACAGATCGTGTATGTCTTATTAGACTCACACACGGATATTTTTCTTTGGGCAAATACTGAGTAGCATTAATTCTTTTTAATCTTTGGTTTCTAACTGTATATTACTTGGAGAAGGAAATGGAAACCCATCCACTCCAGTGATCTTGCCAGGAAAGTTCTCTGGACAGAGGAGCCTGGCCGGCTGCAGAGAATCGGACACGACTGAGCACGCAGGCATGTGTGTTACTACTACATGGAAATACGATTAATGTTTCTGTGCTGACCTTGTATTCTGCGACCTTGCCAGACACATACATTCTAGGAGGTTTTTTCGATTCCACGGGGTTTTCTATGTGGGCTATCATGTCACTGGCCAATAGGGATAGTTTTATTTCTTCTTCTTAACTTATTGTGAAACCTTCCGACAGCTAGGGCTTCCAGCGCAGTGATGGACTAGGGAAACTGGGAGTGGACGTCCTTGCCTGCTTCCAGTTTCAGGGAAAGCATTTCGCTTTCACTGCGGTTCCTTGTTAACAGTCTCTATCTTGTTGAAAAAGTTCCTTTTTAGTTGTAATTTGGTGGAAGTCTTTGAAACCCTGAATGGCTGTTGCGTCCTCTCTGGGGCTTCTCCGTGCTGGCCACGATGTGGGCTCTTCCTTAGGCAGATTACACCGAGTGAGTGAGGGAAAGCCGCTCAGTCATGTCCCAGTCTTCGTGATCCCAAGGACTACACAGGCCATGGAATTCTCCAGGCCAGGATACTGGAGTGGGGAGCCGTTCCCTTCTCCAGTGGATCTTCCCAACCCAGGAATCGAACTGAGCTTACCTGTACCGTAGGCAGATCTTTTGCCAGCTAAGCCAGCAGGGAAGCCCAAGAATGCTGGAGTGGGCAGCCTGTCCCTTCTCCGGCAGATCTTCACGACCCAGGAACTGAAGCCATCTGGGCCTTGACATTTCCTGTCCGAAGGGTTTTAACTAGAAGTGGAGTCTGTCATATCGTGTGCTTTGGTAATTCAAGGTTTTGAGGAATTGGTCCATTTCCTCCAAACTGTCCAAATTCCATCCAAATTCATGCACAGAGTTTTTCACAGTGTTCACTCACTATTGTTTCAACATATACAAGGCCTGTAGTGATGTCCCCTCTTTTTGTATCAATCTTGTTAAATCTTATTGGTTTTATTTATTTTCCCTATTATTTTGCATGTCTTTAGTTTATTGATGTCTCCTCTTTGGGGTTTGCCCTTTTGTGTGTGTGTCTTAAGGTGGAAGCTTAAAGTATCGTTGTGAGAACTTCTTTCCCAGTAAGCAGAATAATTCTATGAACGTCCCTGTAAGCGCTGTTTAGCGGCTTCCCACAGATTTTGTTGTCTATCCACTTTGTTCAGCTGAAAGTGTTTTCTAACTTCACTTGAGATTTCTCCTTTACTTAGGGAACTCCCTGGTGGTCCGGCAGTCAGGATGAGCTTTCACTGCCGAGGGCGCAGGTTCAGTCCCTGCTTGGGGAATTAAGATCTCAGAGGCAGTGGGGCATGGCCAAAGCAGCCTAACAATTCAACACTTTAAAATTATACGGACGGCAGGTATAAGGAAGTAAGGAAGAGTGTTTGGGGAATGATGCTGAGCAGGGAAGACCATGCACGTCTACTGGTGTTAGCTACCCTGACTGCTCAAAGAGATGACCTGGACCCCAAGAGTCATGGCAAACACCTGGGTGAAGAGCGCACACCCGGGAGCCCTGTGTGCAGCCTGGCCAGAGCTCATTCAAAGACCCAGCATGGGTCTTCACGCTTCACTGGCCCCGTGCCCTGGCCTCACGGCCCCTCACCGTCTGCTCCAGGTCCTCAAAGACCTCGCGGGCCTCCTCGAACGAGCAGGCTTCCTCCCGGCACTCCCGCTCCAGGTTTCCCTGCTTCATCTCCTCCAAGAACGAGTTGGCCCTGCGGGCTCTCTGCAGGACACGGTGGGCCTGGTCCCGGGGCAGGAACACTGGGGCGGGAGGACAAGGCTTTCAGGGGCTCGCCACGTGGCCACGCATCCCCTCCCAGAGCGGCGCTCAGATGGTGCCTGGAGCTGCTCCTGCCAGGGCCGCCCGCCCCGCACCAAGCCCCGCACGCCGAGCCCCCCCACGCCAAGCCCTGCACGCCGAGCCCCACTGAGCACCCCACTCCGAGCCCGTGCCCTCCTGGAACTCGGCCCTCCTGGCGGCGCTGGGGCCTGCCCCTCCTGGGCCGCTCCTCCGCTCTATCCCGGGCTCAGCCATGCCCTCTGCCCACTCCCCCAGGCCTGAGCTCTGTGCTAGGTGGGGAGTTGTGACTTGGTTTTGCACGATCCACAATTGAAAGTATGCCTTGTTTCAAGCACCAGGACACACAAGCCCATGAGCAAAACAAAAGTTTCAGGAAATGGTGCTTTTACTATTATTTTCTACAAAATAGTGCCTTTTACAAAATTTTCTGCTTGAGTCTGTACCATTTCATTAAAAAATGGCTAACTTGATTTCGTGACTCACAAAGGAGTCGTGACCTGCCCGTGACAGCATCTGGGGTCCGGGGGCCCCTGGCCCTCCCCGCATGTCTGTGCTCAGCCGTCCCCACGCTGCCGCCCGTCTGCGGCCTCGCTGCTCTGCCCTCTCTCCAGGGGAGGCCCTCAGCTCCTTCCCTCGGCTCTCTCTACCTCTGTTCAGCTGAAGAATTTCGTCTCTTACTAAGACAGATGACTCAGGGTCATATATTTGATATATTTCCAGTCCCAGCTCACGTCCTGAGCTCTGTGTTTGCAGCTCGGCCCGCAGTGACTGTCCCCCTGGTCTGTCTCAGAGCGCCAAGCTCCGCGTGTCGGAAACAGAAGTGCAGGACTGTAGAGTCAGCCGTCTCGAGCGGCAAACACATCTTGGTCACCGACTACCAGATACTGGCGAGTGGGGTTTACAATCCCTCCCTCCTAGGGTTACTTTAGAGAGTATATGAAACTCCTAAGTGTTTGGTTGTCCTATCTCCAACTACTTTCTCTTCCAAATCCCGCCCTTCTTTTAGTGACAGCTGGTTTTCCCAGCGGGGCCAGGCTCAGCCTTGTTCTCTGCGGGCCCCTCCCCACACTCCAGACCTCTCCCCCAGCGAGTGGTTGCTTGGAGATACAGCACCCCCTTCCCCTGCATGGCCGCCCTCCTACGCCACTTGCCTCTCTCTCTCTTCCCTCTTTCCCAGCCTCCCAGGCTCCTGAACTTCTGCCTCAGCCAGCAGGCAAGCACGCAGGCAGGTCTGGGGCTGCTTCTCCATTCTGCTCTCTGGCTTCCAGAATGGGCCTGGGTCCTGGGAGGCCCAGAGCCCCCTCTGTGCAGTCTCAGGTCCGGCATCCCCTCCCAGGGCAGAGCCAGCCTGAGGGGCTGGCACTGGCCCTCATCTCTTCCCTGCCTTGGAAGCCCCTCTCTGCCTGTGATCCCTCTGCTCCTCCAGACTGAGGGGATCCCTCCTGCCTCTGCCTGTGACCTCTCTGCTCCCCCGAACAGAGGGGCTCCCCCTGCGTCTGCCTGTGACCCCTCTGCTCCTCCAGACTGAGGGGCTCCCCCCTGCNCTCCAGGGCCTCAGGGCCTCCAGGGCCTCCAGAGCCTCCAGGGCCTCAGGACCTCCAGGGCCTCCAGGGCTTCAGGGCCTCCAGGGCCTCGAGGGCCTCAGGGCCTCCAGGGCCTCCAGAGCCTCCAGGGCCTCAGGACCTCCAGGGCCTCCAGGGCCTCCAGGGCTTCCAGGGCCTCAGGGCCTCCAGATCCTCCAGGGCCTCCAGAGCCTCCAGGGCCTCAGCGCCTCCAGGGCCTCCAGGGTTTCAGGGTCTCCAAGGGCCTCCAGAGCCTCCAGGGCCTCAGGACCTCCAGGGCTTCCAGGGCCTCCAGAGCCTCAGGGCCTCCAGGGCCTCCAGGGCCTCCAGGTCCCCTTTGCCACCCTCCTCGTCTATCTGACTCTGGGTCTTTCTCTCTCCCGCTCTCCGTCTCTCCCCCACCTCTGTGTCTCTCCATTTCCCAGTCTCCATTTCTGTTTCCCTCCCCCCTGCTTCCCTGCCCAGTAACCACAGGAGAATCTCTGCCTTTGGCGCCTGGGTGCCAGGCATGCTCGGCGGCTTTATTTGCAGGGCAGGGGCTAGGGCAGCAGCGGGACCCGGAGGAAGCCCCGCGTGGGTGGCGGGTGGCCCATCAGCCGCTGCAGCCANCCCTGCTTCCCTGCCCAGTAACCACAGGAGAATCTCTGCCTTTGGCGCCTGGGTGCCAGGCATGCTCGGCGGCTTTATTTGCAGGGCAGGGGCTAGGGCAGCAGCGGGACCCGGAGGAAGCCCCGCGTGGGTGGCGGGTGGCCCATCAGCCGCTGCAGCCAGGCCGTATAGCGGGAGACCCGCGTGTAGACCCCGAAGTGGCCGGCCGCCGCACAGCCCTCGCCCCAGCTGACGACACCAGTCAGGAACCAGGTGCCCCGGAAGCGTGTGGCGTGCGGGCCCCCGCTGTCCCCTTTGCAGGCATCCTTGCTGCCGTCCGTGTAGCCAGCACAGAACATGTTGTCTGTGACCACAGGCCCGCTGGGCCTCTGGCGTGACTGCTGCAGGCAGTCCTGGGTCAGCAGCCGGGGCACCAGCACCACCATGAGCTTGCGGGCGGTGACCCCGCGCTCCAGGAGCTGGCCCCAGCCGCTGACGGCCGAGAAGCGCACGAAGGCCAGCGTCTGGTCCGCGAAGCCTGGGTCAGGCAGGCAGAGGGGTGCCACGTGGTCGCTCAGGGCCACGGGCCGCGCCAGCTGCAGCAGGGCCACGTCGTGGTCCGTCTTGCCCGGCACGTACTGCTCAGGGACGATGACCCGCACCACCCGCCGCTCCTGCTCCGGGCCCTCCACGCGGCTGAGGTCGTGTTCACCTGCGGGGCACCAGGACCATCTGCTGCCATCCCCCTCGCCACACGGGCCACCGGCTCCTTTCCTGGGAGCGGGGGGCACACATTCCCCCCCGGTGGGCCGGCATCCTCCCGGGGGCTGCCGGCAGGAGAGTCAGGCTGAATCGGACCCAGAGGTGCTGGAGGTGTGAGTGGGGTTTGGTAGGGGAGGAGGGGTGCCCCGGTTCCCCTGTCCCCTGGGGCCCTGGTCATCCCGTAAGCCCACTGGGCAGGGCACCCTGGGAGGGCACCCCCATGGGGCTCCTGGTGGGAGCGGCATCACCCAGGGCTGCGTCTGGGCAGGAGAGGCTGTGGGGGGTGGGCACAGGGTCCCCAGGGTGTGGGGTTTGCCCACACATTGCCTGTGTGTGGCTGTTTCTGGGAAAGTCGCCGCCACTCGTGGGAGCGGTGGTTGGAAGCCCGGAATCTTGGCTCTGAGACTCTCCTCTGAGGGTCTGCTCTGCGGGGCGAGGGAGGCGACCACACCACCTACCCAGCACGGCCGTCAGGTTCCACGAGCTCCGGAGCCTGTCAAAGCAGTGGGCAGCAGAGACTATCCAGGCTGGGCCGACCAGGGTTCCCCCGCACAGCAGCGCCCCATTCAGCTTCAGCATGGCCTGGCGGATGTGGCACACGGCAGGGGTTACATCATGGTCACGGCCGCCTGGGGCTCCCCTCCCTGCACCCGCGTGGGGGCTGCCCGGGACACTGCGTCCGTCCAGGTAAGGGGACAGGGAAGAAGTGGGTCCCGGCCAGAGGGTGGAAATGCCAGGCTGGGGTCCTCTGCTCTGACAGAGCGTCAGCCGGGCCCAACCCAGTGGGCCTGGAGATACACCTCTCCCCCTCCCCTCCCCCAGGCCTGGAGCCTCACCTGCCAGGGGCACTCGCCTTTGGGGCAGACGTAGCCCCCCACGATTCGCCCTTGGGGCTTGCTGCCATTTCTTTTTTCCAGAACAGGTATTTTCCCGCACGGATATTCCACTGTGTGAGACAGAAGTCAGCAGGCTGTGTGGCTGCACCAGAGAGCGCCCTGTGTTGGAGGCTGTGCCCTCTCCTGGCTGGGGTTTCAGGGGCCCTGGGGGAGATGCTGGGGCTGGGCGGCAGGGCCTGTGGGCCTGGGTCCTGCTGGTGTATCTGGGGGTGGAGACAGGCAGCCTGACTCCAACAAAGGGCCTGGGATGTGCTGCGGGGGGTGAGCAGGGTCTCAGGCAGCCCGGCCCAATGTCACTCNAGGGGCCCTGGGGGAGATGCTGGGGCTGGGCGGCAGGGCCTGTGGGCCTGGGTCCTGCTGGTGTATCTGGGGGTGGAGACAGGCAGCCTGACTCCAACAAAGGGCCTGGGATGTGCTGCGGGGGGTGAGCAGGGTCTCAGGCAGCCCGGCCCAATGTCACTCTTGGTTTCTATCCGCCTCCGGGAAACCCCCAGGCCAGAGGGGACAGCGTTTGAGGCAGTCGCTCTCTCAGGGCTCCTGGACGAGGCCGCCTGCATGATCCTTGGGGGACCAGGGCTGGCGGGGCGCCTCGACCCTCCGCCCAGAGTACCCCCTCGCCTTGGTGAGGCTCAGGGATGCTCCTCCCCTGGGGCCCACCTTTTAGCCACAGAGAACATACAGCAGGGCAGTGGTGCTCATCGGGAGCGGAAGCACATGCCCCAGGCCTGGGCCTGGGCCCGCTACCTGTGGGCGCGCAGGACACCCCGTCTGCCCGGAGCGTGTAGCCCTCGTGGCACCAGCAGAAGCGCCCGGCCCCTGGGTCGGCCTCACAGTACTGCTCACAGCCGCCGTTGTCGTTGGCACAGATCAGCTGGCTCTGCTTGTCTGCGGACACAGGGCACAGCTGATGTGGCCCCTGGTCAGGGCAGGAAGCCTAGTGGCCGCCCCTCCCTGGGCCAGGGGCCAGGCCTGCACAGAGGAAGGGGACACCCCAGAGACAACCCAGGGGGGTGAGACCCGGGCCTGGGGGTCCCGGCTCAGGGGACACCCCACAGACGACCCAGGGGGTGAGACCCGGGCCTGGGGGTCCCGGCTCAGGGGACACCCCGCAGACGACCCAGGGGGTGAGACCCGGGCCTGGGGGTCCCGGCTCAGGGGACACCTCGCAGACGACCCAGGGGGGTGAGACCCGGGCCTGGGGGTCCTGGGTCTGAGCACATTGGCCACTGGGGCTGCGGGACCCCCGCGCCAGGGAGCAGGGGAGCTGGCAGAGACGAGTGGCTCCCCCAGCCTTGCCCCGTGCCCAGAGCCCAGTGTCCAGCGGGTCAGCACCCAGAACCCCGCACTCAGGACGCTCAGGTGGGAGCCTGCGAGGACACCGAGGCCCTCTTCCCGCGTGGTGAGTCGGCAGCCTCTCAGCCCCGCTCCTCACCCGTCTCGCAGTTCCGGCCCTCGAAGCCGTCGGGGCAGAAGCAGATGTAGGACTGGAGCAGGTCCTCACAGGAGCCCCCGTTCTGGCAGGGGCTGGAGGCGCACTGGTCCCCATCTGCGGGCGAGTCGCCGTTACCAGGCTGGTGGGGGCTGGCGGCAGATGGGGTTGGCCAGTCACCTACTCACCACTGTAGGAAGCCCAAAACTGCCTCTGAGGGAGCAAGAGGAAGCCGCTTGAGACATGGGCGCCAGGGCAAGCGTCTACCCTTGTCCCTGTGGGGGAGGCGCCGGGCGGCTGGGGCTTCTGACCAGCCCTCCTGGTGGTCTCTGGAAGCCACACCGCTTCTGTGGAGACAGGTGGGTTCATCCAGGGAAGCGAGTTTTTTCTCTAATACCCGCCCCTCCCATTGCTAAGGCCGCAGAGGTCCGAATGTCCTCCCACAAGTCCCAACGCCAGGCTTCAGCAGCAGCCCTGCCATGTTGGAGCTGTGAACGTGGATGAGACCCCACGCTCCCCGAGCCCCCAGGGCTGCCCCCAATGCTGTGCTGACCGTCCAGACCCCGCTGACCGAGGAGAATGTGGGAAGGACACGCGCGAGTGCCCTGCCAGTCCCAGGGGCCTCTTCAGTAACAGGGATTCCCCGGGGATCTTTAGGCCAATGAAAAACAGCTCTGTTGCTGTGAGCGCAAACCCAGGTGGGAGCTGCCAGAAGGCTCTGAAAACTACAACCCACCCCAGTTCTCCTGGCTGAGAATCTCGGACGGGCGAGCCTGGTGGCTCCAGTGCGTGGGGTCGCAGAGGCAGACACGGCTGAGTGACTCAGCTCAGCACAGCACCCTCCCCGAGGGCTTCCCCGGTGGCCCTCGTGGCAAAGAAGCTACCCACCGATGCAGGGGACGTAAGAGATGCTGGTTCGGTCCCCAGGTGGGGAAGACCCCTGGAGGACCGCATGGCAACCCACTCCGGTACACTTGCCTGGAGAATCGCCATGGACAGAGGAGCCTGGCGGGCTACAGTCCACGGGGTTGCAAAGGATTGGACACAACTGAGCAACTAACACACACACAGACGCAAGGGGTGACCATCCTTAGCGCGCTGGGGAAGGGGCGTGTGAACCTTGCCTACGAGTGCAGAGTGTGTGCCATGCCAGGTGTGGGTCCCATGCGTGTGAGACGTGTGTCCTGTGTGAGATGTGTGTTCCATGCATGTGACACATGTGTCCTGTGTGTGATGCATGTCCCGTGTGTGTGAGATGTGTGTCCTGTGTGTCCTGTGTGTGATACGTGTCCCGTGCCAGGTGTGGGTCCCATGCGTGTGAGATGTGTGTCCTGTGCGTGTGAGACGTGTGTCCTGTGTGTGATGTGTGTCCCGTGTGTGTGAGATGTGTGTCCTGTGTGTGATGTGTGTCCCGTGTGTGTGAGATGTGTGTCCTGTGTGTGATGCGTGTCCCGTGTGTGTGAGATGTTTGTCCTGTGTGTGATGCGTGTCCCGTGTNCGTGTGAGGTGTGTGTCCCGTGCGTGTGAGACGTGTGTCCTGTGTGTGATGTGTGTCCCGTGTGTGTGAGATGTGTGTCCTGTGTGTGATGTGTGTCCCGTGTGTGTGAGATGTGTGTCCTGTGTGTGATGCGTGTCCCGTGTGTGTGAGATGTTTGTCCTGTGTGTGATGCGTGTCCCGTGTCAGGTGTGGGTCCCATGCGTGTGAGACGTGTGTCCTGTGTGTGATGTGTGTCCCGTGTGTGTGAGGTGTGTGTGAGATGTGTGTCCTGTGTGTGATGTGTGTCCCATGCATGTGAGATGTGTGTCCTATGTGTGATGTGTGTCCCGTGTGTGTGATGTGTGTCCCGTGTGCATGATGTGTGTCCCGTGTGTGTGATGTGTGTCCTGTGTGTGATGCGTGTTCCGTGCCAGGTGTGGGTCCCATGTGTGTAAGACGTGTGTCTTGTGGGTGATGTGTGTCTCGTGCCAGGTGTGGGTCCCATGCATGTGAGACATGTGTCCTGTGCGTGTGAGACATGTGTCCTGTGTGTGATATGTGTCCCGTGTGTGTGATGTGTGTCCCGTGTGTGTGATGTGTGTCTTGTGTGTGATGCGTGTCCCATGCCAGGTGTGGGTCCCATGCATGTGAGACGTGTGTCCTGTGTGTGATGTGTGTCCCATGCGTGTGATATGTGTCCTATGTGTGATGTGTGTCCCGTGTGTGTGATGTGTGTCCCATGTGTGTGATGTGTGTCCTGTGTGTGATGTGTGTTCCGTGCCAGGTGTGGGTCCCATGCGTGTGAGACATGTGTCCTGTGTGTGATGTGTGTCCCATGCGTGTGAGACGTGTGTCCTGTGTGGGGTGTCCCTCGAATGTGTGGGGAGAGGAGGTCCTGTCCCCTGGCCTCCTGATCCTCAGCTCCCTGGAAGGAGACAGTTTCAGCGGGACTCTCTCTGCTCAGGGATGGGAGGGGAGGCCCACTCCACCTGCTCTGCCCCGCTGGGGGAGGATCAGGCTCCCTGGTTGCGCCCTCCTCACTCGTGCACCCCTGGGGCAGCCCTGGCCGGGGTCTCCAGTGGCTCTAGTGGGTCTCCGAGGGCTGCTGGACAGGGAGCCCTGCCCGGGGCGTGGACGGCTTATGGGGTCAGGGGCCATCCTCGGGGGGGTGGGGGCACAGGAAACTGTGCTTCTGGATGAGGGGTGAGGATGCACAGGGGGTCTCAGCATGGGGAGACCCTGACCGCTGGTGCCCAGAGCCCGCTACCCGTCCCCGGCCTGCTGGGTGAGCTCACCGTCCTCTCCTCATTGCGGAAGATCTCGCGGGCCTCCTCGAACGAGCAGCGCTCCTCCCCGCACTCCCGCTCCAGTGAGCCCGGACGCAGCTCCTCCAGGAATCTGTTGGCACGCCGGGGCCGATGCAGGATGCTGAGGGCCTGCTCCTGGGGCAGGAAGACTGGGGGACATGCTGTGAGACACAAGGGTGACGACACCGTCCCCCCACCTGTAATAGCACCTCCCCACCACCCTGGCCCCCCCATGATGGGATCACAGGCCCTATGCCCCACCAGTGATGGGATCCCAGGCCCCCTGCACCCCACCCTAGTGATGGGATCCCAGGCCCCCTGCACCCCACCCCAGTGATGGGATCCCAGGCCCCCTGCCCCCCACCCCGGTGATGGGATCACAGGCCCCTTGGCCCCCACCCTGGTGATGGGATCACAGGCCCCCTGCCCCCCACCCTGGTGATGGGATCACAGGCCTCCCACCCACGGCCTGGCTGGTTTGCAGCAGGAGAGTTCCTCACGGCAGCCAACGGGCAGCACCTCACGAGGAGAAGGCGACGTGTTTGTTAAATTATAGCACGTCCACGCCTTTGACCGGGTCCCTTCACTTGCAGTTTATCCTAAGGAGATGCTCTGAGCCCCGCAGATGCTGGGCCGCTGGGAGAGCTGCACACACTGGCAACAGTAACAACCCACCCCCGCGATGCCAGGTGAACAGACGGTTAAACAGGAAGGACCCACCCCCGCGATGCCAGGCGAACAAAGACGGTTAAACAGGAAGGACCCACCCCCTCGATGCCAGGTGAACAGACGGTTAAACAGGAAGGACCCACCCCCTCGATGCCAGGTGAACAGACGGTTAAACAGGAAGGACCCACCCCCGCGATGCCAGGTGAACAGACGGTTAAACAGGAAGGACCCACCCCCGGGGATGCCAGGTGAACAGACGGTTAAACAGGAAGGACCCACCCCCGCGATGCCAGGTGAACAGACGGTTAAACAGGAAGGACCCACCCCCGCGATGCCAGGTGAACAGACGGTTAAACAGGAAGGACCCACCCCCGCGATGCCAGGTGAACAGACGGTTAAACAGGAAGGACCCACCCCCGCGATGCCAGGTGAACAGACGGTTAAACAGGAAGGACCCACCCCCGGCGATGCCAGGTGAACAGACGGTTAAACAGGAAGGACCCACCCCCGGCGATGCCAGGTGAACAGACGGTTAAACAGGAAGGACCCGGGCGCCATCGGCACTGGAGCAGGATGCGGGCAGGGCCGCTGCGGCCGGCGTGGGCGCCGGGGCAGACATGGGTGCCGGGGCAGACGTGGATGGGTTTAGGGGATGGTGTCTGTGCCTGGCTTCTGTCTCGGCCACCCCTTGGGGCTGGGGAATCCCGGTGGTGACCATTCACAGAGCCGCCCGCCTGTGTTCCCGCTCAGGCCTCTGCGCGTCTGAGGGTGGGGGTCGTGTTCACTGCCGCAGTGGCTGAGCATCAAGGCGCAGTGTCTGTGCCCTGTCCCTGGGAGGGGGGGTACACCCGCGAGCGGCTGAGAGCAGAGCGGGAGGCGGGTCGCCTCTGAGCCCGCGTCTGGGCCTGGGGGGCGGTGGAGACGGGAGGGCCCTCCGTGGCCAGGGAGCCTGCCCGCAGGCGTCTGGGAGGGGACTCCTGTGGCCGGGGCTCCAGGGGCTCCGCTCACCCTTTGAAAGGCAGACAGGTCAGAGAGGACCCTCCAGCCAGGCTCCTGGCAGAGGGAGTGCCCACCACGCAGGCCAGCTTTGGGGGTGGCTGGCCTTCCACGAGGCTAATGGGGAACTTCCCCCCACTTACCTGCCAGCAGGGACCCCTGCAGGCTGAGCAGAAAGCAGAGAAGGGCCAGAGCCCGGGCCTGGGGCAGCATGGCCAGATCCCAGGTCGCTCAGGCTGTGGACTTTCAGGGGCGGGGGCGGGGGACGGACAAAGTTCTCCCAGAGCCGGAGGTGGTGGGGGAGGGTGCTGGCCTCCCAAACCCATGCTGAAGTCCTGGCCCGGGGCCTGCGGACGGGGGCTGGCCAAGCTGCCCCAAGGGCTCCGTCCCCAGGACTCGGCTCCTGGGTGCGTGCCTGGCATGCGCCGCTCTGGTGCGGCTGCCAGGGGAGAGTGGTGCCTGCTGTCCCGTGATGCCCCGGCAGGGCAGTGGGCCCGCAGTGTGACTGTGAGCACGGTGCAGAGCGGTCCTCCTGGCTCGGGAGGCACGGGGGAGAGGCGTGCCTCTGAGGAGCCCCTGCGGCGTCTCAGCCCCACCCTGTTTTCTTGGGCCCTCCTGCCCCTGGGCCGCAGTGGGGGTGACCAGCTGCCCCAGCTGCTGGGCACAGGCAGGTTTCTCAGGACCCTGGACTTAGAGGATGAAATTGGAACGCCAGGGGCCACTGGGCTGGTGGTCTCCCTGTGGGGCTCCCCCGGGTGTCCAGTCTCCTTGGGAGGCTCCCATTTCCTATAAATGGTGGGCTGGGGACACCTGCCCTGTGCCTTCCTCTGCACAGGGCTGACGAGGCCCAGCTGTCCCTGCAAGTCCCAGGCGCCCCCTCCCCGAGAGGAAGACAGCCCTCTACTGATGGCCTCTGGACTCTCTGCTTGTCACTATCAGTAACTACCAGTTGCTCAGGACCCAGGAGTAGTGGGAAGTTGAGGGGACTCTAAGCCCCTTGGGGACACGTGAAGCAGGTGTAGCCACTCTGGGCTCAGCCCCGAGGGTCCTGGTTCCATCTTCTCCAGCCCTGGAAGGGCTCACCCCTCTGAGCCTCGCTCTCTTCACAGGGCAGGGGGGCTGGCGAGTCCGGCAGAGAGCTGGGGCGCCCTGTGACCTGTGAAGGCTCCAGAAGGGCTCCCACCACCCGTGCCGTAAGCGGCCAGCATCCCAGCTTCCTCCCGCCCCAGCCACCACCTTCTCAGGCCAAGTGCCTCACAGCCACTGGGTTCCTTGGGTGCCCTTCTAGCTGCCCACGCAGCCCTGTGCCCAGCGGCTCCCAGCCACAGGAACCAGCCTGTCCCAGTCTGGGCGCCAGTGTCAGAGGGCTGCAGTCCCTCCGAGGCTCTGAGGAGGGTCCTTCTCACCTCTTCCAGCTCCTGAGGCGCCAGTGGCCTTTGGGCCTGGCCATGCTGAGTGGACAGTTTCTGCCTCCACTGCCCTGTGTGTGTGTGTGAATCTCCTGCTGCTTCAAGGACACCAGTCATTGGACAGGAGACACTGTGACCCCATCTCAACCTGCTGGGCCTGCAGTGACCCCGTCTCTAAGCGGGTTGCCTTCTGGTGTTCCGGATAGAGGGGCATCTAGGGGCTGCTCTTTGCCTGGAGCCCGATTCCCTTGAGCAGAGCTGAGCTGAGCCTGTGTTTGGAGCCACACGTGTGGCATCCTGAGCACAGGACCAGGGGGGACAAAGCTCCTTCTGTGGCTTCCCCAAGTATCACCACTGAGCTGGTTTCCAGACAGATGCCCTGCGGGCAGGGGTGTCAGCAGGCATCAGGTGAATGCTAGGGGCAGAGGCGCTCAGGTCCGGGCGATGGGCCCCATGGGGGTGGAGGGGACACAGCAGCACAGGGGACTTGGCTTTGAGGGGCCCCTGCTCCCCTGGCGTTGTGCCCTTTCTCCCGGCGGCCTGGCCTTCTCAGTGACCAGAGGCCAAGCAGGGACAGACCTCAGCTTGTCCCGCCCCTGCAGGAGGGGGAGGGGGCACAGGCGCTGGGGGCCCGGGGGGAGAAAGGCAGTCGTTGTGAAGAGCCTAGGGGCCTGCTCACTTGTGTTGGAGTCTGGGGGCACTCCAGTGAGGGCGCCCCCCAGTGAGGGTGCCCCCCCAGTGAGGGCGACCCCCCCAGTGAGGGTGACTCCCCCAGTGAGGGTGACTCCCCCAGTGTGGCAGCCCCCCAGTGAGGGTGCCCTCCCAGTGAGGGCGCCCCCCCAGTGTGGGCGGCCCCCCCCAGTGTGGCCGCCCCCCAGTGACGGCGGTCCCGCAAGTGTGGTGGCCTCCCCAGTGAGGAGGGCCCCTGAGTGTGGCGGACCCCCAGTGAGAGTGGCCCCAGAATCACCGCCCAGTTTCAAGCCCTGAGCATCTACAGACAAGGCAGACTGCAAGAGTTGCTGATATTTATTCAAACTCCATCCATACAATAAAGAATTCTGACTTTTACATTTCATTTACATCAGAAGGTTAAAAAAAAAACAACAGTGGCTGAAGCATGAAGTTTTAAAGTGCCTTTATGAGGAAGAGATCACAGAAACAGGGCCAATCCCAGGCTGAGACGGCAGGAACGGTGTCTGAACAGTCAATATATTAAGTAAATTATGTGACTCATCGTTTTCCAAATAACTTACATACTTCAGAGAAGAGCTGTGGAGCTGGCCCGCCGCCTACTACACGGTTCAGAGAGGCCTGACCCGCTTGCCGACCGGCCCGCGGCGGGGCTACAGCGGCCCGGGGCTCGGGGGCCGCGCAGTGACCCACTGCCAGCAGCTTGGAGGCTAAGACACAGCGCCCGCGCTGGGCGTGCACACACACACATCGGCATTTACACACACATACAGAAACGTCTGCCCCACCAGACAGAGAGGCGCTTCCAGACGACAGGGCTTGTTTCTCAAACACACAAGACGACAGTAAAGCAAAAGAGTTTTCTTTCCAGCTTTGCCTTGAGCAGAATAAATGAGATGCTGCTCCCCTGCTTACGGCACTTCCACGTGGGGCCGGGCGGGGGCGGCCGAGCGCGGGGCTTCCCCGGCCCGGTGTCGGTGACAGCTGCGAGAACGGCATCTTTACGTGTAAAAACCATAGAAATGCCCTAAATCAGTGGAGAGTGGAGTCCCCTCATTTTTCTGTAGAAAAGAAGGTTAACCTCTTAAATCATAGTTTACATGTTCTTTTGAAAATTGACCTGCACAGATGAAGGAATTTCCTTGGTTTTTCAGCGCCAGTCTGTAGCAACTCTGCCTGATTCTCCGTGGGACCCCTCCCCTGCACCTGGGACTGGGTGGGCTCAGCGAGTGCTGCCGAGTTCCCCAAGAGCGTGCCCCCCAAGTCACCCAGTGCCATGTAAACCCCCGTAACAAAAAATAGTTTTATATCAAATACAGTATCAAATTGTCATTTCGTGTAAACACAGTGATTTCTGGTAAAGATCAGAGGCCAAAGTACCACAAAAAAATGGCCGTAGGATTAATCCCTGCTTAAAAAAAATGTGTAAAAGACCAACTATCCCCACCCCCATCCCCAGCCGGTGGCCGGTGCCTTGGCCGCGTCTCGGGGACGCTGCTCCACAGGACGCGCGCTCCTGCCATCAGAGACAGGGTCGCCGGAAGCTGAGGCGGCGGCCGCAGTCGTGGCTGGGACCCTGCCCCGAGGTCTGTCCTCAGCTGGGTCCATCTGTCCCTTCCTAGGGGATCCGGTGCCGCGCTCCACCCTGCGCCTGGGAAGGCGCCCCGTCCTCGGGGGCCACGGCGGGCTGGGTTCCAGGCGCAGCTCCGTGGGCAGGTGGCCCCAGCAGAGGCCTGCGCCCAGTGCTGCAGGCAGGGTGGCCGTGGCGCTACCCCTGCAGGTCGGCGAGGGCGGCTGCACAGGTCTCACTGCAGCTGGACGAGGGGCTCAGCACCGCGGACCCCACGCTGGACTCTGCGGGCAACAGGCGAGGGCTGCAGCGCTGCACAGACGCAGACCTGCTGGCCCCCGAGCTGCCTGCCAACACCGCAAGCCTCACCCGGGGGCTCACGGGGCTGGGGGCGCTCACACAACTGGGGGGCAACCNGTTCTTTCTCACCACAGCAAAAATGTGATATGGTGGACCAACAAGTGTTATATCTCTATTACAGCTCAGTTTTATTTGGCAAGCAAAGGAAAATACATCCTCAAGGAATAAGGGCAGGACGACCCAAAAGAGGTGAGATGCTCAGTTTTGGTTCCCCTTTTTATATGTTTTTTCTCCTCCCCCTGAGCCTGCCCTATGTAAACTGGACTAGCCAGGAGGGCTATTTATTTCACCTGAGGTTCTCACTCCAGTCCTCGGACCTTCCTTTGTTTTATTTTCACAGGCTTTTTCCTTTCTTTGTCTTTTAGCCACTGCTATTTTGGACTCCTTTTTCCTATTCTAACTACCTAACGCTTCCAGTGATAAACTCAGCAAATAAGGCCATGAATAATGACCCAGCCTGTGACCAATTATAGCAATTATGAGGTTGTTTTTTCCCCCGCTTTGCTGTTTAGTTTTGCAGGTTTGTTTTCATCTGCTTTCAACACTGGGATTCTCAGAGGTCAGAAACTGTCTTGGTATTCCCTGTGCCATCAGGGTCTGGAAGATGGCAAGTGCTCGAGATATGCTCAGTAAGTAAATGAATGCATGAAGGAAGGAAGGAGGTAATGAGTGAATGCATGAGTAACAGCTGTAGGAACAGAGGGAGGCGCAGGATGCTGAGGAAGGCAGGGTAGGACAGGTAGCTACTGCCTGGGCAGAGGCAGGAATCAGGCCAGAGAGGATGACTCTGTGCCCTGACCAGTTCACACCCACGGGCAGCTAAACAGTATCCTCAGACAGTCTGTACCCACAGCCTGATTGCTGGTTCCAGCAAAACCCTCTGCTGCCTGGGGCTGCAGCCTCCCTACTGCCCTCCCTCCGCCAACCCCCAGACTCTCTGCCTTCCCCTCCAGTGGAAGGAGGCTCCTTCTTGGGCTCTAGGGCTTGTGTCTTGGGAGCAGGCAGCCAAGTTCTGCTTCCCAGCCTCTTGTCCCAGCCCACCCTGATCATCTGACTGCTCACATGAGGCCCTGCATAGGGTGTGGCTGTTTTAAGGCCTTTGGCATTTCTTTAAGGGGAAAAAAATGCTAAAAACAACGGCTCGGCTCAACGTACTAAAAAAAGAAAAATTCTCCAATTTGCCTCAATTTGCCTTGGGGAAGGGGATAATCAAAAACACCCATGGTCCTTCCTGCTATGGACTCTTTTAAGCATAAAGCTCATGAGCATGCTCAGTTGTGTCTGACTCTGCAACCCTACTAGGCTCTCCTGTCCATGGAATTTCTTAGGCAAGAATACTGGAGTAGGTTGCCATTTCCTCCTCCAGGGATTGAACCTGCGTCTCCTGCATTGGCAGGCGGATTCTTTACCACTGCAGATTTCTAGGCATAATGACAGCTTCCTGTCTTAGGCTAGGCCTCAATATGCTTTGGGAACTTGCTTTCATATTAGTCCTGATAACCCTGGGCATTAGGTACTAGGATGATGTGTAATTTCACAAGTGAGTAAGAGGAAGTTCAGAAAGGTCAGGAGACTTGCCCAACATCACACAACTATGAAGAAATTAGAGCAAAGATTTTAAATCGAGTTATTTCTTGACTCTGAAGCTTATGATCTTATAGGTGTATCATCAAATTCTGTTTTGGCCTGTCAGAGGATGTGTCAGTGGCCTTTCAGTAATTAGTGTCTAGAAAACAAGTCAAAGTGACCCACTTTCTACAAAAAAGTTCCAGATGGATGTTCCACATCTCTATCTACCCTTGCCCTCCCACCCCTCAATCACAAAATGAGATATCAGGCATGGGACCATCTATGTCATTTCTGAGAGAAGGAATAATATCCAGTTTTTGTCATCTTTGTACTTTTCCATACAGCTTGGCTTAAAGAAATCATGAGAATCTTTCAAAACGATGGTATAAAGACCTTACTTTAAAAGTACACATGTAGATTCATGTTTATTGAGGATTTACTTACTTTTAGATCCTATTTTGCTCTGCCTGACAGGAAGCCCGAAGTTAAATTTCATGCACGATTTGCACATTGAGTGTTGTGTTTTTTCCCAGGGCTTGGAGTCAGAACGCCTTCAAGGGTTTGAAACCTGACACCACCATTTTCAATCAGGTAGCTTTTTGGACAGTTCTCCCCATCTGTGCCTGTTTCTTCATTTATAAACTGGGGGTAAGAATATCCTCTTCATTGGGTTGTTGCAAGGATTAGATTATATAGGTTAAGCACTTAGGACGGTGCCTGGATCATAGTAAATGTCTATAAATGTTAGCTGTTTTGTGATTTTAATAGATTTTTTGTTGGATGGAGTTCATTGTCAAGCCATTTTTCAGGAAGGGCTAATGGATCCCCCTTCACTTGCTCATGGAGTCTCGCTTTGTTTGTCACCTGTTTCCAGTGTCCTTTACTACTGACATGATCACCTGTAACGTGCATGTAAATAACACTGACTTATATTTCATCAAATCCTAGATGCCACCAATTGTAACCTGTACCATCAGCGTGTACCACTTAAAAAAACTTAAAGACCGATTTTGAAAATGCATCCCAATTTCAGAGGTGTCAGATGTTGAGGGATAAAAGTATAGCTTTCAATCCATGAATGGTGAGAAGGACCTGACCCTGTATTCCCGACTCAGGCCCTTCCTGACTGTGAACTGGCCCTGCTCCTTCAATGGCATCTGTATCAGTTGACAAAGATAACTCATCCATGTGGCCCAGTGCCATCCCAGTGGTCCTGGTGGTTGGTATTCTAACTCAGTCCCAGGCAAGCACATCTAACCTTGTCCATACAGCTGGTGCAAGAGGCTCAGGTTTCCCCTGGAGGTGGCAATTTGTAAACTGACCTGGTGTTGATCTTTAAGGCCTGTGGCTTTAAGGTCAACTGAGTTTCTCACTTTTTATGACTGCTTTGCTGCTTCCTGCTTCAGCCTGANGGGGTGGGCTGGGGGGCAGGGCTCACCTGGGCTGCTCAGGCACCCCACAGGGCCACCCTGGCAGAGGATTGCAGACAGGCTGCGAGCAGGCACCCAGCCCTCAGCGCCGGAGCTCAGGTTCCGCACGCACCTGCAAGGGGCTGGGTGAGGGCACAGCCGGGTGCGGGCGAGGGGCGCGTGGGGCGGGGGTCTTACCAGAGGCCCTCGTCTCCCTCCTGCACCAGCTCCACGTCGTCCCCGCTTCTCAGGGCTAGAGCGTCAGGGGCACCCTTCTCATCCGGCCTGGCAACGGTGTACCTCCCGGGGACCTGGAGGGGCACATCAGGGCACCCTATGCGCCACAGCCTCCAGCTGCGGGGGCCTCGTGCAGAGCCCTGAGAGCCTGCCCGGCCCGCCCCACCCCTCTGGGCCCATGCGCCTGCCACATCAGCGCCCGGTCGCTGTGGCCCTGCTGCCCCCTGCCTGGGCGACACCTGCGGGCACAGAACGAGCTTGGCAGGGGGCTCATCTTTGACCCGTGAGAGGGGGCTCCTGTCCCCCGTCTGCGTTCAGAGCCCGGCGACCAGTGCCTCAGTCCTCAGCGCACTGCCGGGCAGTGCGGACTCGAGGCGGGGAGGCCGTCCTGCGGGAGCGTGGGGGCTCTAGCCTCGTGTGGCGAGCTGTGCAGGGGTGACACTGCCTGGCGTGGGAGCGGGCAGAGCTGGGCCAGGGCTCCTCGTCCTCACGGGGGCCAACACCGTCCTCCCTGGACTCCCCGCCCAGCCCCGCCCTGGCCCAGGGCAGCACCTCCCACCCTCCGGCCACCCCGAGAGCAGGAGGCACCCCCCTAGGCTTGCCTGCCTGCTGAGGGTCTCCCGCTGACCCCTGGGGGCCTGGCCGGCTCCGCCCACCCTTAGGCCTCCTCGGGAAGGGCCGCCCGGCCACCTGGGGCGCAGCCTGCTTTCCCCACCCGTGTGCACCTGCCCCTCTTCTCCGGGGTGCTCTGCGTGCTGCAAACAGCCTGTATGAACGAGGGCAGCAGCCGGCAGCAGCGAGTAACTGCTGTGCGTCCTGACTCTGACGGCTTATGCTTCCCTGGGGGTTTCACGCTAAAGCAGAACTTTGTCTGAAGGCAAGTTCGCACCTCGGATAGCGCGACTCTCAAGCGCTGGGCTGGAGGCGCACGCGCAGTGTTAGCAAAGCTCCCCTGCAGGGAAAGCGGGCAGGCGTGCGCCCAGGCCAGGCTGGCGAGAACTAACAGCGGGCAGGCACGGCCCCGGGAAGACCCCCCACGGCCCCGGGTCCCGACCCCCTAAGGGTGCAGCGGGGGGCGGCTGGCCAGGGGAGAGCCCAGATTACCAGCTTCCCGGGGCCCTCTCTGCCCTCCTCCTCTGCGTCCGAGGAGTTGACCGGCTCCTCGGTGCTGGACCAGCCATCGTTATCCTCAGGCGTCTCTGACGGGTGGGACGTTTTGCTCCAGCCTAGAGAGGGACAGGCTTNTGGCCAGGGGAGAGCCCAGATTACCAGCTTCCCGGGGCCCTCTCTGCCCTCCTCCTCTGCGTCCGAGGAGTTGACCGGCTCCTCGGTGCTGGACCAGCCATCGTTATCCTCAGGCGTCTCTGACGGGTGGGACGTTTTGCTCCAGCCTAGAGAGGGACAGGCTTCGGTGAGAATCCCCTCAAAGTCTGCTGCCAAGGGAAGGCCCTTTCCGTGACCACCGGCAAGCACAGCACCCCTCACCCCGCAGCAGGCGGCGGCCAGGAGGAGGGCTGGGCACCCTGGCTGGGGAGGGCGAGGGGAGTAGCTGGGAGGCCACCGGAAGATGCCTCTTCGGGGCTTTATAAACCACGCGAATGCTCCTTGGCGAGTGTTCCCACTGCCCTGTGTCCCCGAGGGCAGCCACCACATGCACGACCCCGGGCCTGGTGGCTGGGGGCTGCGTGGGGAGCAGGGCCCGTGCGTTTACAGCCACAGACACCCTCCCCGCCCGCTGGGGCACGTCCGCAGTCGCCCAGCACAGGGAGCGCGGAGGGACCCTGGGCTCAGTCACCAGGGGCCCTGGCGCCGGGCAGTTGGCTGCAAATGTCTGCTCTCCCCGCCCAGCACTGACGGGGAGGCTCCCGGCCAAACAGAAGCAGGAGTCTGATGGGGGACAGTGCGGGCGGAAGATGACGCTGCTGCTGCTGCGCAGAGTGCTGCCCTGGGACGCGGGCACCCGCACACCCGGCTGGGGCCACAGGGGTGGGCACTGCCCTTCAGCCACGCCCGACTGCCCGAGGCCTCTGAGGCACCCTCTACACCAGGCGAGGTGGTCCCTATGTCCACACCGGCGGGAGTAAGGGGGAAATGCTGGGCCCACAGCTGTGTAGGAGGTGGGGGCTTGGAGGAGGACATCGGATCAAGGTGACCGTGAGTCTGGTCACCTGTCGTCCCTGTAAAACAGCCACTGGTACTGACCCTGGAGAAAGAGGGGGCTGATGAAGCTCCAGGAAGCAGACACTTGGTGTCGGCAAGAGTGGAAGCCAAGAAAACCTCACTGTGCCCTGATGTGGACTGAAGTGACACCCCAGGGGAGGAGGGGGAGCAGGGGAGGACATGGAGAGACGGGAAGGAGG
>SJYA01003581.1:0-16944 GCA_006410615.1 Neotragus moschatus | reverse complement strand
GCTGTGGGGTGGGCTGGGGGCAGGCTGTGGGGTGGGCTGGGGGCGGGCTGGGCTCAGCGGGGCAGGCTGGGGGTGGGCTGGGGGTCGGCGGGGTGGGATGGTGACAATGGGGCACGGCGTCCTGGCGGTCCCGCCGCCCATGTCCATGCTTACACTGGACTTCTCCTCAAAGCTGGCCAGGTCTTTCAGGAGGTGCTGCACGTGTGCCAAGCTGTTGCCCACGTCAGTGAAGGTCGTGACCTTCTGGGCCAGCACGTCCAGGGCCGATTTGACCTGAGACGGGGCAGCGGGGTGAGAAGCCAGGCAGTTAGATCAGCGGGAAGGCCACGGCTGGGGGACGGAGGGGGTGCCATGGAAACTGGCTGCAGGGATGGGAGAGGGCCCAGGCCTCCCCTCAGAAGGGGGACCAGAGGGAAACTTCCTTGATCTGAGAGAGGACATCCACAAAAGCTTCCTGCCAACACCCCAGGTGTAACGCTGGTGACGGACGCCTTCCCCAGAGACCGCGCCCCACAGGGAGGGCCACTCCACTCTCACCACCGTGATCCCAGTGGTGGGCGCTCCAGGGCACCAGGGCAGACAAACAGACACAAAGACACACAGAAAGAGCAGGAGGAAAGCAAGCCCCTTCTGTCTGCACGTGGCCTGATGGTCTGTGTGGCAACGCTGCAAAACAGCGCCTGGACTGAGCTCGGCAAGGTTTCAGGACATGCGATGAACACACAGCAGTCTGCTGTATCTCTACAGACAGCAACGAGCACACAGACACTGGATAAAAAGCATAACACTGTCTACGGCTGCTTGAACAACGAAATGTGTGCGTGTAAGCCCAACCAAACACACACTGAACTCCTGCAAGGACACTGCACCGGTGAAGGACATGGAAGAAAGTCGAAACAGATGGACAGACAGGCGTTCACTGACTGAGGAGTTGGTGCAGTAAAGGGCTAGCTCTCCCCAGAGCGAGCCACAAGTCCAACACGATTCCTGACTAAACCCAGTGGGGCTTTCTTGGGACAGAGATCAGGTTATCTGACATTTACACGGCAGGTGAAGGAACCGGAACAGCTAAGACAGCTGTGAAGCAGGAGAGTGAAGGGGCGAGAATCCCACCTAGAAGGATGCACCATTGGCACTGAGGCTCCAAGCCGGCCCCCGGCTCCTTGAGGCCACGAGCGGTTCCCAAGGGGCGCATCACCTGCGCCAGCGGCCCCCCGCAGCCCCCCAGGCCGCTCACCTCTCGGAAGTCCTGCTCGAAATGCCGGAGCTGCAGGCACTGCTCCAGTTTTTGCTGATGTTTTGCCCAAAACTCATCAAAGGCGGCCTCGGTCTCGTTCAGCTGGGCCAGGAGCCTGGGGAAGGGGCAGCAGCCATGCTGGTGTGGGACTGTGAGGCCCCACTCCTGGCAGCGCCAGGCGGTGGGTGGCTGGCCCGCCCTCCACATCGGAGAGGGCATGTCGGGGCCCCTGTGTGTCTCTCCAGAGCCCGGCCTCACCTCCGCACGGTGGAAGGCGTGCCAGGGGCGCAGCCGCGAGACTCCCCGCCTCGCCTCCACATGGTGGAGGGCGTGCCAGGGGCGGGGCCACGTGTCTCCCCAACTCACCTCCGCATGGTGGAGGGCGTGCCAGGGGCGGGGCCGCGTCTCCCCACCTCGCTTCCACATCGTGGAGAGCGTGCCAGGGGCCCTGCGTGTGCCCCCGCCCAGAGCCCGGCCTCCCTCCGCACGGTGGAGGGCGTGCCAGGGGCCCTGTGTGTGCCCCCACCCAGAGCCCGGCCTGACCTCCGCACGGTGAAGTGCGTGCCAGGGGTGGGGCTGCGTGTCTCCCTGCCTCGCCTCCGCATGGTGGAGGGCGTACTGGGGGCCCTGCATGTCCCGTCCAAGCCCGGCCTCCCTCTGCATGGTGGAGAGCGTGCCCGGGCCGCGTGTCTCCTCGCCTCACCTCTGCACAGTGCTCTGACTGTCCAGCTGGTCCTGGTTGGGGCTCTGCTCCGGGCTCCGGGCCAGCGGCTCGCGAATGCTCTCCAGGACGCGCCGCCCCTCAACAAATGCCAGCCTCATATCCTCCTGCGGGACATCCAGGCTCATCATCCAGGCCGCCAGCCCCAGACTTGGCCCCTGGTGGGGTCCCTGAGGGGTCAGAAGGCACCGCGACGACCCCCGCCCACCTGCCTGGACCCTCTGCTGCTCACCTGCCCAGTGCCCCGGGGAGGGGGTGCTGGGAGGCACCAGTGTGGTGAGCGGGCGGGGTAGGGTTACGGGTCTCCCAGGCAGCGGGCAGGAGTAACAGGAAACCGGGGTCCTGCGTGTCTGCTCCGCGTCCAGAGGGAGCGCAGGGCTCTCGTGGGGGCACCCAAGGACCATCAGCGGGTCGGGGCCTCCTCTGACTCAGAGCCCACAGTGTGCGGCCGCCTTGGCCGACCCCGTCACGTTCATCAAGAGGCCAGTGTGTGCCGTGGCCGCGGGTCAGCTCAGCCATCCGGGTTGGCCCCCACCTCCCGCCATCTCCCCCACACACCTTGGCCCTGTCCTTCTTCTCCGTGTGGGCGAGGAGCACGGAGCTTGTGGACTGCACGTCATTGGGCAGCTCCGTCCCAGCCAGCTCGGTCCCAAAGGCCTGCAGCATCTGTGCCGTCTGCTTGACCAGGAGGGCGAAGCTCTCGATGGCCTATGGGAGAGGAGACCGTCACCCCAAAGCCCGCGCACCGTGCCCTCCTGGGCCTGGAAGCCCGGCTGCAGCCCAGCCCCTCAGGAGGTCCCCCAGCCTCAGCCGCAGCTCCTGCACAGACGTGGGCTCTGCACCTGCCTGAGGGCAATGCCGAGAACCCAGCTAGAGCTTTTCTCTGTCCCCGTGTTCCTGAGCCCCAGAAAGCCACTCCCGACAGGACTCACGTTTCTCCTTCAGAGGCTGAGGTCCACTGAGACCGTCGGCTCACGCTCAGGGAGAAAGCTCGGGAAACGGCACCAGGTCCTTGGAGCAGGCGGAGGCCGCGCTGCCAGGTGGCCGGGGGCCATCCGGGGCGGGGGACTCACCGTGCGGTGGCAGAGCCACGTGGAGTGGCAGTATGCCAGCGTGCCGCCCAGGTCCTCCGTCAGCTGGGACTTGTCGACGTAGCCGTGCAGTTCCGGGACTGAGCTCAGCATTATGACCTGGGGGGACGAGACCACCCATGAGCAGACTGCCCCGCAGACCCAGACGGAGGGTCCTCCCAGCTCCTCCGCGGCAGGCAGGTGCGACGCTCCCTGGGCCTCAGCTCTCCCGCCCATGAAATGGGCGCACAGTCCCAGCAGATGGCAGCCATCGGGAGTAAGCAAAGCCCTGGACAGCGCTGGGCGCTCTGCTGACACGTGGCATCTGACGGGTGAGGGGCTGCGTGTTCATGGAACCACACAGACTCCAAAGCTGCCCCTCTGTCTACATTCCCGCCAAAACCCAGCAGGCTGCATGGAGGCGGAGGCAGGCACTGGGCATGGCCTTTGTGGAAAACAGGGGCCTGGGGGTTCTTCCACCTGGGAGGGTTTTGTTTCCCGTCTTGCTCTTGCCCTTCTGAGGTCACTGCAGCCATGAGCTTTGGGTAAAAATACCACCTTTGCTTTGCAAACTGTCAGGCGCTGCCGTTGAGGTCCTGGAGGCTCAGGCCACATGTCACTCGACACCACCTCGTGTTTTATTAAACACTGAGTCTGCTCCAGGCCAAGGGGCCATCCGACACGCCCCGGCTCAACGCTAACTGTCTCCAGGTGGGGCGGGTGGAGGGGACAGGGTGCCTCTAAGAGCACAGAGGACCACCCGCCCAGCCATCCGGGGACCCACGTGGAGACTCTTGACTGAGATGTCATCTTCTCTTAACAGCAGGCTATGGTGCCAGCTTTCAGCAGAGACATCCAGTCTCTCTTCGCTGTCCAGCAAGACCGTTCGCCCAGAACACCCTGATTCATGCCAACAGGAGTGGAGACGGGTCGGTCAGCTATTCAAGGACTTAAGGCTCTTCTGTGATTTCCATCTGCTCCGTGTTGACTGAAGCAGCACGGAAAAGGCTGGAGCCCACCGGCCCTCTTAACACTTTCTGCTCAGTGCCGGGTCAGCACAGGCCAGGGCACCAACACGGACCCACTGCAGCAGCAGCCCTCCCTGGACGGCGCTTCCCGAGTCTCGAAGGGTGAACGAGACGGGCTGGGGAAGGGGCGTCATGGGTGACAGATCCGTGAACCTGGCTTCTGAGCACTTGTGGGTTTGGTCCCACGCAGCCGGGTGCAGGGCGACCACTGTACTCAGGGTGGAGACCCCTGCCCTCAGCGTCAGAAACCGGGGCTTTTTGATGCTACAGAGATGGGCACGCCCATTTCCCTCCAAAGCCCGGGGTCTGCACCCCTGGCCCCTGGCCGGTGAAGGCCCTCCATCGGCGCAGGAGAGCCGACCTTGGGGATGGTGGCCCACACTGGGGTGCTCAGGANAAACCGGGGCTTTTTGATGCTACAGAGATGGGCACGCCCATTTCCCTCCAAAGCCCGGGGTCTGCACCCCTGGCCCCTGGCCGGTGAAGGCCCTCCATCGGCGCAGGAGAGCCGACCTTGGGGATGGTGGCCCACACTGGGGTGCTCAGGATTCAAGAGCAGCCTGGCAGGTCCTGTTGGGGAGGTCACGAAGTGCCGGGCACGAGCCCCTGTGCTCTCTGGGTCCTCTGCCAGCAGCCCCTCCCAGCCCTGCTCCGGGAACCTGACTGGACGTGCCTGGTCTCCCCAAGGGGACGCAGCTTCCCGGGTGAGCAGCCAGGGATCCACACAGCCTTGGCTTTCCGAGGACAGCTGGCAGCTGCTGGGGCTGCCCCGTGCCGGCTGGAGTGAGGAGGTGAGGCTGGGTCCCGCTGCAGCCAGGGGCTCGCTCACACCCACTTCCCTGCCCAGTGCCCTGGGCAGAGTGGCGCTCCCCACAGGAGGTGGGCACTTACCGGCACCTTCATCTTAAAGTCATCTCTGTTGAACCTGAAGGCGAGGTCGGAGAGCGTCCTCTGGAAGAACCCGGTTGGCCGCAGGACAAGGACGAGCTGCAGGTTTGCGGGGAAGGACGCCTGCGGGGACACAGGCCGTCCTCCATCTGGGCTCCACATGCCCACCGAGGCCCGCGGCCCCACGGAGGACTGGGTGCCTCCCCCACGCCAGCGCCAGCCCCGGGGCAGAGCCGGGTACAGACACCACACTCGGAGCATCGCCACCCCTCACGCAGAAGGAGAACGGCCACACTGCTTGGAACAACTGTGTTACGTGGCTTGTGGTCCTAAAGGTCAAAAGCTCTGACCGCTGGAAGAACTACACTCAACACCTCGTAATAAGCTGCAGAGGAGGAGAACATAAAGATATCTATATTCATACGACGTTAAAATCAACCCCGACACAAACTTTAAAATGAAACAAAAATCAACCTCAGGAAGAGCTTTGGCCTCCCTTCTGGCCGAGCCACGCGTCCCCACACTCTTATTTCGGAGTCCAAGCCCCTGGTCCCTCAGAATGGCTTTAGGGTCTTCACAGAGGTGATCGATTTAGGATGAGGTCGTCAGGGTGGTCCCTGACCGGACACGCCCCACAAAGGGGACGTTTGGGCGTCGAGACCCACAGAGGACGCGTGTGGGGCGGAGACAGATTGGGGTGCTTGCACTGGCCGAGGGTCTCCAGAGGCCATCGAGGGGCACAGACAGACCCCCTCGCAGCTGCAGAGGGTCCACCTGGCTTAGACTCCCCATCCAGATAGGGAGACCAGAGATGCTGCCGTCTGAGCCCTGCTGTGGTCTCTGGTGTGTGTTATGATGGCCCTCAGAAACCATGGCATCACACTCACAAGACAGAGAAAGGAGAAGTGAGCTCACACCCAGGGCAGGCGCTCACACCCGGGGCAGGCGCTCACACCCGGGGCAGGCGCTCACACCCGGGGCAGGCGCTCACACCCGGGGCAGGCCCTCACACCCGGGGCAGGCGCTCACACCCGGGGCAGGCGCTCACACCCAGGGCAGGCCCTCACACCCAGAAACCAGGATATCACACACACGTCAGAGAAAGAAGAAGTGAGCTCACACCCGGGGCAGGCGCTCACACCCGGGGCAGGCGCTCACACCCGGGGCAGGCGCTCACACCCGGGGCAGGCGCTCACACCCGGGGCAGGCGCTCACACCCGGGGCAGGCGCTCACACCCGGGGCAGGCGCTCACACCCGGGGCAGGCGCTCACACCCGGGGCAGGCGCTCACACCCGGGGCAGGCCCTCACACCCAGAAACCAGGATATCACACACACGTCAGAGAAAGAAGAAGTGAGCTCACACCCGGGGCAGGCGCTCACACCCGGGGCAGGCGCTCACACCCGGGGCAGGCGCTCACACCCGGGGCAGGCGCTCACACCCGGGGCAGGCCCTCACACCCAGAAACCAGGATATCACACACACGTCAGAGAAAGAAGAAGTGAGCTCACACCCGGGGCAGGCGCTCACACCCGGGGCAGGCGCTCACACCCGGGGCAGGCGCTCACACCCGGGGCAGGCGCTCACACCCGGGGCAGGCCCTCACACCCAGAAACCAGGATATCACACACACGTCAGAGAAAGAAGAAGTGAGCTCACACCCGGGGCAGGCGCTCACACCCGGGGCAGGCGCTCACACCCGGGGCAGGCGCTCACACCCGGGGCAGGCGCTCACACCCGGGGCAGGCCCTCACACCCAGAAACCAGGATATCACACACACGTCAGAGAAAGAAGAAGTGAGCTCACACCCGGGGCAGGCGCTCACACCCGGGGCAGGCGCTCACACCCGGGGCAGGCGCTCACACCCGGGGCAGGCGCTCACACCCGGGGCAGGCCCTCACACCCAGAAACCAGGATATCACACACACGTCAGAGAAAGAAGAAGTGAGCTCACACCCGGGGCAGGCGCTCACACCCGGGGCAGGCGCTCACACCCGGGGCAGGCGCTCACACCCGGGGCAGGCGCTCACACCCGGGGCAGGCCCTCACACCCAGAAACCAGGATATCACACACACGTCAGAGAAAGAAGAAGTGAGCTCACACCCGGGGCAGGCGCTCACACCCGGGGCAGGCGCTCACACCCGGGGCAGGCGCTCACACCCGGGGCAGGCGCTCACACCCGGGGCAGGCCCTCACACCCAGAAACCAGGATATCACACACACGTCAGAGAAAGAAGAAGTGAGCTCACACCCGGGGCAGGCGCTCACACCCGGGGCAGGCGCTCACACCCGGGGCAGGCGCTCACACCCGGGGCAGGCGCTGACACCCGGGGCAGGCGCTCACACCCGGGGCAGGCGCTCACACCCGGGGCAGGCCCTGACACCCGGGGCAGGCGCTCACACCCAGGGCAGGCCCTCACACCCAAAAACCAGGATATCACACACACGTCAGAGAAAGAAGAAGTGAGCTCACACCCGGGGCAGGCGCTCACACCCGGGGCAGGCGCTCACACCCGGGGCAGGCGCTCACACCCGGGGCAGGCGCTCACACCCGGGGCAGGCCCTGACACCCGGGGCAGGCGCTCACACCCAGGGCAGGCCCTCACACCCAAAAACCAGGATATCACACACACGTCAGAGAAAGAAGAAGTGAGCTCACACCCGGGGCAGGCGCTCACACCCGGGGCAGGCGCTCACACCCGGGGCAGGCGCTCACACCCGGGGCAGGCGCTCACACCCGGGGCAGGCCCTGACACCCGGGGCAGGCGCTCACACCCAGGGCAGGCCCTCACACCCAAAAACCAGGATATCACACACACGTCAGAGAAAGAAGAAGTGAGCTCACACCCGGGGCAGGCGCTCACACCCGGGGCAGGCGCTCACACCCGGGGCAGGCGCTCACACCCGGGGCAGGCGCTCACACCCGGGGCAGGCCCTGACACCCGGGGCAGGCGCTCACACCCAGGGCAGGCCCTCACACCCAAAAACCAGGATATCACACACACGTCAGAGAAAGAAGAAGTGAGCTCACACCCGGGGCAGGCGCTCACACCCGGGGCAGGCGCTCACACCCGGGGCAGGCGCTCACACCCGGGGCAGGCGCTCACACCCGGGGCAGGCCCTGACACCCGGGGCAGGCGCTCACACCCAGGGCAGGCCCTCACACCCAGAAACCAGGATATCACACACACGTCAGAGAAAGAAGAAGTGAGCTCACACCCGGGGCAGGCGCTCACACCCGGGGCAGGCGCTCACACCCGGGGCAGGCGCTCACACCCGGGGCAGGCCCTCACACCCAGAAACCAGGATATCACACACACGTCAGAGAAAGAAGAAGTGAGCTCACACCCGGGGCAGGCGCTCACACCCGGGGCAGGCGCTCACACCCGGGGCAGGCGCTCACACCCGGGGCAGGCGCTCACACCCGGGGCAGGCGCTCACACCCGGGGCAGGCGCTCACACCCGGGGCAGGCGCTCACACCCGGGGCAGGCGCTCACACCCGGGGCAGGCGCTCACACCCGGGGCAGGCGCTCACACCCGGGGCAGGCGCTCACACCCGGGGCAGGCGCTCACACCCGGGGCAGGCGCTCACACCCGGGGCAGGCGCTCACACCCGGGGCAGGCGCTCACACCCGGGGCAGGCGCTCACACCCGGGGCAGGCGCTCACACCCGGGGCAGGCGCTCACACCCGGGGCAGGCGCTCACACCCGGGGCAGGCGCTCACACCCGGGGCAGGCGCTCACACCCGGGGCAGGCGCTCACACCCGGGGCAGGCGCTCACACCCGGGGCAGGCGCTCACACCCGGGGCAGGCGCTCACACCCGGGGCAGGCCCTCACACCCAGAAACCAGGATATCACACACATGTCAGAGAAAGAAGAAGTGAGCTCACACCCGGGGCAGGCGCTCACACCCGGGGCAGGCGCTCACACCCGGGGCAGGCGCTCACAGCCGGGGCAGGCGCTCACACCCGGGGCAGGCCCTCACACCCGGGGCAGGCGCTCACACCTGGGGCAGGCGCTCACACCCGGGGCAGGCCCTCACACCCAGAAACCAGGATATCACACACACGTCAGAGAAAGAAGAAGTGAGCTCACACCCGGGGCAGGCGCTCACACCCGGGGCAGGCGCTCACACCCGGGGCAGGCGCTCACACCCGGGGCAGGCGCTCATACCTGGGCATGAACTGACTTGCGTGTGCACGTGAGCTGTGTGTGCGAGGCTTCTGGCCCCAGACGAGTTGCCATCTGCACCCTGGGCTCCCATCGGTAATGGAGTAGGGGGAGGAGGAGAACGGAGTGCCGTCCTCGCCCGGCCGGACTGGGCCGAGCTCCCCACCGCCCACAGCATTCAAAGCCCAGCTCCAGGCTGAGGCTGTGACAGCCACTTGGTCAGCCCCAGGCCCAGTGCCCGGTCCCCTGGCCTCTGTCTGAGAGCAAGCCCCTCCCATGAGAGGGAAGTGAGGAGAGGCCACGGGGCCGCCCCCAGCGCAGGGCACATGGGCAGTGCCCCCGGGCACAGACATAGCCAGTGTCCTGCGGCTCCTCTCCCGCCTCGCCCAGACCTGATCGCACCCCACTCTCCCACGTGGGAGCGCTGGGACCCTCCTGAGCCATCCGCAGTCAGGACGGCCCCCTGCCCAGGACATCCAGAGACGACCACCCGCCCACACGCCCCGGGTCCTGAGCACGGCCCGTGGGGGCCCTGACCCCTGGGCCGCCCTACGTGGCTCACACGCACACCCTTCCTGGCCTCCTCACCCAGGCCCCGCCAGCACGTCAGGAGCATCACAGGGGCCTGGGGTGGGTTCCGTATTGGGGGCCCAGCCAGCCTGGCCCTGAAGCCGATGCCCCAGGGGCCGCCCTCCCACTGTCTCTGGGGGCCCCTGGCTCCCCACAGCCTCCGCGTCTCCCCGGGGCACTGCCACATCGTCTGGGCTCCAAACAAGACGTCTCTTCAGGCTGGACCTCGCTGCCCCCTCCTGCTCAGACTCCTACGTCCGAGTGCGAGCTCCCCTTGCCAGGGCTTGCTGGGGGTCCTGGCCTCAGCCTCAAGAGTCACACGGGGCCAAACGTCTGCCCTCTGCTCCACCTGCGGCCGACTGGGGCCCAGGGGTCCCTGAACCCCGCTCCCCCCAGGCCTCCTCTTCCTCCCCCGGAGGCTCTGCACGCCAGGACACCCCGCTGGTCACCCCCTACAACCCTGAGCCGTGCCTCCGGCCTGGCCACTCTGACCTCCTGCCTGCTGGCACCCCTCCTATGTCGGCCCTCCTGCGGCCCCAGGCACGTCTGCCCCGCAGTTCCCAGTCACAGCCTGGAGGGCAGGACCGTGTGGCCCCACGTCAGCCCTGGAGCAGGCCCGCTGGGCGCCGTGGGCAGGACCGTGTGGCTCCACGTCAGCCCCGGAGCAGGCCCGCTGGGCGCCGTGGGCAGGACCGTGTGGCCCCACGTCAGCCCCGGAGCAGCCCCGCTGGGCGCCATGGGCAGGACCGCGCGGCCCAGTGTCAGTCCCAGAGCAGGCCCGCTGGTCACTGTGGGCAGGACCGCGTGGCCCCACGTCAGCCCCGGAGCAGGCCCGCTGGGCGCCATGGGCAGGACCGCGCGGCCCCGTGTCAGCCCCGGAGCAGCCCCGCTGGGCGCCATGGGCAGGACCGCGCGGCCCCGTGTCAGTCCCGGAGCAGGCCCGCTGGTCACTGTGGGCAGGACTGCGTGGCCCCACGTCAGCCCCGGAGCAGGCCCGCTGGGCGCCATGGGCAGGACCGCGTGGCCCCGTGTCAGCCCCGCTGGGCGCCGTGGGCAGGACCGCGCGGCCCCGTGTCAGTCCCGGAGCAGGCCCGCTGGTCACTGTGGGCAGGACCGCGTGGCCCCACGTCAGCCCCGGAGCAGGCCCGCTGGGCGCCATGGGCAGGACCGCGTGGCCCCGTGGACCCCGTGTCAGCCCCGAGCAGGCCCCCGCAGTTGCTTTATTCTTACAAAACAAAGCTGTAAAAATGCAGCAGCCCTCTTCGGAAGTTCGCCTGACCATCAGCTTGGTGAAGGAGACCATGTTCCCGCTTGGCCGCGGGAGAGCACACCCGACGGCCAGTCTGCCCTGGGCCAGCCTGCTGGCTTGCTGGGGACCTCAGGGACTGTTATTAAAAGTGACTTGTCTGTTTCTTAGCAAACAATCCTGCCTTTGATCAGCCTTGCTAACTGACACGGAGTGGCTGATTAGCTGGACAGGTATTCACAAGGCTCCTGTTGCGCCCAGGGCCTGAGATGGGTTGTCGGCCACACGAAGATGGACAGAGCTGGCCCTGACTTCGAGGGACCGCGGTGTGCAGAGAGGGAGGGTGCCCTGCCGGGGAGGGGGAGGCCAGGCAGGGCCTGAGCGGGGGCTGCTCTGGGGGGCGCTGGGGGCTGCGGAGGGCGCGGTGGCGGCCACCCCACCCTGGGCGGAGGGCACCCCAGGGGCAGGGAATGGCACGGACGTGAGGCCTGGACGCCCATGCCCCTGAGAAGTGGCTGGCTGGCGGCCCTGCAGCCAGCGCAGTCCGAGATTCACAGCAGTGAGACAGATGCAGGCGAAGGCCTGGGCGATCACTAGACCCGGAAGTGCTGGTCTGACCGTGCAGCCTCTCGAAACAGCAGCACGCTCGACTGGAGACTCACTGCCATCCAGCCCTGGACTAACTTGCTAACTCCAGATCACCTCTAGGAAGTCCTCCGTCACCTGACCCACTGGCTTTTACAGTTTAGTCCTTGAGCTGGCCGGGCAGGTGACACCCATGTGCAAATCCACGTTAAAACTTAAAGGGACGAAAGGGGCACACTGGTTATCGCCTGGTGGTGGCGCACAGTCCCCTGTGAGCTTCTGAGGACTCACAGGCAGGGGAGAGCGGAGGCGCCCAACCGTACACTGCACTGTACTCTTCTGAAACACTCCCGAGCATTTAGACCAGCTTCAGGTAAATGACAACGTGGAGGGTGTGTGCGGTGCGGGCGTGGGGGGGCCAGGGGCAGGGACGGCGGTGGGGGGAGGGGGGAGACGACGTGTCAGGAGGAGGAGGAGGCTGGGCCGGCACCTGGGACAGGTGAGCACCAGAACCTCCAGCGGTGAGCCTCCGGGCGGGGCCCGAGCACTGNGGGGGGGTGGGGGGGGGGGGGGGGGGGGGGGGGGGGGGGGGGGGGGGGGGGGGGGGGGGGGGAGACGACGTGTCAGGAGGAGGAGGAGGCTGGGCCGGCACCTGGGACAGGTGAGCACCAGAACCTCCAGCGGTGAGCCTCCGGGCGGGGCCCGAGCACTGGGAGGAGGAGTTGGATCTCCCACCCCCAGACCCCAGCCCAGCAGCCTCAAAGGGGCCAACAGAGGACGCAGAACAAGGGCCTCGGGGCGGGTCACCCCATGGGGTCGGGAGAGCGCAAATGTCAGGCCAGAGACCCCAGCACAGGCGCTCCAGGCCGTCCTGCCGCAGACAAGCACCCTTTCCATCCTCTCTGCAGGGAGAAGCACTCCCCACCTCTTCACCCAGCTTGAGCGGGGGTGGAAGCCAGCGCCAAAAATAAGAGCGAGCTCTCTGCTGACTGCACCGCCCTCTCCAGCTATCCCACAGCTAAAAACAGCGCCCAGCACCACAGGGCAGCCACTCTTCCGCCCTGAAAGGCGGCCGCGGTCTGCAGCCTGGAGGGCCTCCACACAGCCACAAGGGCCGCCAAGGATGACCGCTGATAATCTGACCTGGTCATGAGACTGAAGAAGAAACAGCCCGTTCGGAAGGAGAAAACAACACAGGAAAAGCTAGTCAACATAACCCCACACCCATAGCCTGAAGGTGCCCTGTGAACACTTGTCACCCTCAAGAATGACCGCCCTGTAGCTCACTCAAGCGCTCACACGCGCAGCATCAGACACAAACCAGCAGGTGACACTATTTTCAAGTTATAACACGGCTCCTGAGACTAGCTGCACACAACAGTTGCTCACAAGCACACGCACACACACGCACGTGTACATGCTTGTACACGCATGCACACATGTGCATGTGCGCACACACGTGCCCGAGCAGCTCGAGGAACCCAGGGAGGAGCGCGCTGGCCCTGCCCAGGCCCAGCTGGCACCCACCTCAGCCTGGGGCCCCACCGTGTGCAGCCCCAGCCAGGACCCAAAGCACCACTGGGCAGGAAAGGCCGTGTCCCCCGCCCGGAGGAGGCATGAGGGTCGCCGGCCTGGCAACAACACCGACACTTACCGCTATTCTCAGGATGGATGCCTTGACCGAGGTCCATCTGTCCTGCCTGCGGTCTATGACCAGGATGAACCCGATGCCAGCGTCCTGCAGGCTGAAACGAGAGGGCGCAGTCAGCATGCACCCAGAGGTCCGGCTGTGGCTGCGGCGCATCTTCGGGAAGAGCTCGGGGTGAATGGCCGCTCCTGAGACCCTCACACCGCTGCTGCTCTGCCCAGCACTGCGGCCAGGGGAGGACGGAACCGCCTGCAGCGCTGCCCTGAGCTCGCCGGGCACCTCCCTCACGGGGCTCGCTCTGACCGCGGTGAACAGATCAACGCCGCGTTACTTCCCGCCCTGACACCAACCAGCTCACAGCGCAGAGAGGCAGGCCGGGCCCCTCCGTCCCCGGAGCCCAGCTGCTCCACTCAGAGCCCGGCAGCTTCCCTGCACGTGGACTCGCCAGTGAGCCTGTGATAGGGAGCCTGCGGCGCGGGTGTCACGTCAGCCCCAGCATCTGGTCCCCGGGCTCACCCACGGTCTATAATCACCGTCGAGGCTGATGGCACGGCCGCAGCTTGGGGAGAGGCCCCCGCGGCGCCCGGTGGTGTGTGAGCATCCAACGGAGATGGGAGACGAGAGGTGGCTTCTCGCGGCGGCAGCATCCGTGAGAAAGATGCTGAGGCCGGGAACGACAGCCCGTCCCGCTCAGCCTGACGCGCCTGAGTCACGGCCGACCCGGCAGCGCTTCTGCGGGACGACCCGCCCCCAGCCCTGCCAGCTGGCGTGGGCAGCAGCACCCGCCAGCCAATCCCATGAAGGACTGAGAGTACAGGCCTAGGCTCCAACTGGAGCACTGATTGCCAAGTCTCTGCACGTATCCGGGAGCCGCAGCCGCGTTTAAATGAAAACCAGAAATACTTGGAGTACATTTAAATTATGTGGCCTGGCAGCGCTCCGCCTGCTGCAAGCGTTACGTGACACGGCAAGAGCTGAAACAGCCCAGAACCTCCCAGATCTCAGAGCAGGGACAGAGACACAGTCATACCTGTGCGGGTATGCACACCTGTGAGGGTGCATGCATGCCTGTGCAGGAGCAGGCATGCCTGTGAGGGTCCGTGCACACCTGTGACGGTCCGTGCACGCCTGTGAGGGTGCGTGCACACCTGTGAGGGTCCATGCACACCTGTACAGGAGCAGGCACGCCTGTGAGGGTGCGTGTACGCTTGTGAGGGTCCATGCACGCCTGTACAGGAGCAGGCATGCCTGTGAGGGTGCGTGCACACCTGTGAGGGTCCGTGCATGCCTGTGAAGGTGCGTGCACACCTGTGAGGGTCCGTGCACGCCTGTGAGGGTCCATGCGCGCCTGTACAGGAGCAGGCATGCCTGTGAGGGTGTGTGCACGCCTGTGAGGGTGTGTGCACACTTGTGCAGGAGCAGGCATGCCTGTGAGGGTCCATGCACGCCTGTGAGGGTCCGTGCACACCTGTGAGGGTGCATGCACGCCTGTGAGGGTCCGTGCACACCTGTGAGGGTGCATGCACACCTGTGAAGGTCCGTGCATGTCTGTGAGGGTCCATGCACGCCTGTGCAGGAGCAGGCACGCCTGTGAGGGTGCGTGCATGCCTGTGAGGGTCTGTGCATGCCTGTGAGGGTGCGTGCACACCTGTGCAGGAGCAGGCACGCCTGTGAGGGTGGGTGCACGCCTGTGCAGGTGTGCACTCCTGTGTGGGTTAGGGTCCTTTGCTGAGACTGCCCACCCCCAGCGGCCCCTCCTGGGGGGCTCACAGGCTGCCCCCTGGTGAGCAGCACGTGCCGTTTCTGCACAGCCGGTGTCTGCAGTGCTGCCCTGTTCTGACCAGCTGCCCTGCAGCCCGCTCCTCCTGGGCCCGCAATGTCTCCTCTGCAGCCCCTGTGCTGACGGCCTCTTCCGTTTAGAAATAGGCAGGGCGGGCTGCCTGGCCACGGGCGGAAGGACACGGCCTGGGGCCTCCACTCACCGCCTGCCTCACTCTCACGTCCCAGCCACCCCCCACCGCCCAGTCCCTTGGGGTCTGCGTTTGAATGCCAGGTGGTAAAAACTCTGTGACATCAAAGCCTCCTGTTGCACCTGGAACGCACACTCCAGCATCAGGAACGGCACCAGCAGCAGACGCAGCAGAGCCGCGAAAGCGCCTTTGGGAACCGCCGTTTCAGGGGAAAGTAAGGAACCCACGGGATTCATGGAAACCTGCCCCGGAGGGCGGGTCTTAGGCCAGCAGGTGTCGAGCAGGCAGCTCACGTTCCTAGTTTAGGAAACACACAGACTCGAGCTCTGTGGTCACCTGGCCGCTGCCCAGCAGGGGCTGGCAGGGCGGCTCGAGGGACAGGCCCCTCCCACCCATGGGTCCTGCACCGAAGCTTAGACTGAGCCTCTGTCAACCCTCGTAATGACCCAGACGCAGCCGGAGTCACGGACGGAGGCTCAGACAGACAAATCATTTGCCCAGAGTCACACAGCTGGTGAGCACAGATGGGACGCCCATGGTCTGGCTCCCCGTCCAGATCCCCCAGGCTGTGTCCACCCTGCAGGGTAAAGCAGCCCCTCCGTCCCACCCACCTGGGACTGTGTCGGGCCAGGCAGGGTCCTTCCCTTCAGGGGGCCCGGCCCCAGAAGCAGACGGCAAAGAGGCCCTATCCCAGGACCCCAACGCCACGAGTGGGCTCTCCCAGCCCCGTCTCGTCTCCACCATGGCTCCACCGCCAGACACAGCAGGAGGTGACTCACGTGAGGACCCAGGGCCCCCCACAGCCCCCTCCACCCCCAGGACTGCAGCCCCAGAGCCAAGCCGCATGGTCCGCCCCACCCCCAGGAGCCCGGGCCCAGCCCCCGGGGCCTATCCACCACCCTGTGCACACAGGAGGGCCTGTCTGTGACCTCACATGCCCAGGGGAGAGGGCGAGCGGCCCACGCTTGGTCATGGAAAAGCTGGGTTCCCCGGGGTCCCTGTGCACCAGGCCTGGGGCGGACGGTGCTGAAGGCGGCGGATGAGGACATCAGAGCAAATAACCCGGAAGCTGCAGCCACACAGACGAGCCCCCGGACCCAGGCACACACGGGCGTGTGCACACACAGATGTAACCTGCAGCCTCCTGATGGCTGCCCGAAGGGGCCGCCGAGTGAGACTAATGAGTTACTTTTGGCCCAAACAGTCCAACAGGCAGAATGGTCTCGCAGACTCTGGTTCCGGGAGCCACGCGTGCGTGGGAGTCCTCTCCAGCAGCACCCCAGGCCTGCTAACTCCTCGGGGGGCCTGGGCACGGCCAGCTGTGCTATGACCCTCATGGCTGAGCAGCCTGAGGGCGGCCTAGAGACCAGGCCTGAGGTCCTCGCATCTCCCTGCCCTGCGCCGGGCCCTGTTCTTACTCCTGACGCATCACAGGGCTGGGTCGGGTGGAGCCTCGGAGCCTCTGGGCCCCGCCTGGCCTCACCCCCACCCACAGGGCTCACGGTGGGCCCTGACCAGGGGGAGGCTCAGTGCTCCTGGGGCTACGTGGACCGGGCCTGCTGGCCTGGCCCTGGGGCGGGGAAGCAAGCCCAGCAGCAGGCTGGGGGGCCTAGCAGGCCCTTGCGGGAGGGGCTGGCAGGAGATGCGAGCAGGCTGGCGTCTGTCCCAGATCAGGCCTGGCAGGTGTGGACAGGCGTTGGGGAAGTGGGTCCCCAGGGCCTGTGGAAGGGAAGCTCTGGCCTCCCAGAGGGGCCCTGGAGGAGCAGATGGGCCCTGGGGGCTGGGCCAGCCCGGGGTGGGGAGGGG